>OMLP01045272.1:2946-22837 GCA_900302685.1 Spondyliosoma cantharus | reverse complement strand
TAGCATCTAGTGAATCGTTTTTTTAAATAATAAAGACATGATGCTCGATCATTGTTTTTTCTTCTCCACAAAACAGCTGTTGTTCAAAACTGCTGCGAGACGACAAATCACTCCAGCTGAGCCTCTGCTGAGATGACAATTCTTTCTCAAATGTATTCAGATCGGTGCTTAATCCCAAACCACTAAGCCGGGATAACTGCAGAGAAACAGCTCACAATCAGCATCCTCCATCTTTTCCATAACTCTTTGTTTCGCCATTGCTGTTTTTTCTACCATCCCCGCCCTTCACAGTCTTCAGCGTATTGTATCCTCATGAGTGTTTGACCCTGCCTCGCCCTCCCGAGGAGAAATACATCAAATAGCTCCGAAGAAAAGCGGACAGATGTGTTCGAGGGGGAACATCTGTCTGGAGCTAGCTGTCAAATGAGGTGCCAAGTGCAATGAAACTCAAAGAAAGCTGTTCATGGAGGAATGAGAAGACAATAAAATGTATTTCATCTCACCACTTGACTTTTTGTCCTTAAGGAGATCTCTCAGTAGACAATTAGGCATCAATTTCCTCTCAAAGAACGAGTTTCCTGCTCTTTGGCCCCAGATAACTGCACGAAGAGTGGCTTTGGATACTGTGTGAGAGGTTTTTGGCCAAGTGTGCGTGCATGATACTCAGCCATCTCAAGGCCAGAAGGCGAGAGACTTTTGGAAAACAAAGAACTGAGGTACTCAACATGACTTAGAACAGCGCAGAGGTTGATAACAGCTCGTGGGACAATATTTCAACATTTTATTCACTCGACTTCCACTTGAATACAGATGGCTTTTAAAGGACGATTCCAGGTTATTACATCTTGGCCCTTATTCTCATGGTTTTGTCCTTCATCTCTCTTTGCTTTGATTTCTTATGTTATGGTGCACTTGGGGACGAAGAAAAAAAAACATGAGTGGTCAAATTAACAGACATTTCGTGAACAAGCCAAAGGGAAAGAGATTGCTCCAAAATAGTCCCTGATTGCCGTGTGTGCTTAATCTCTAAGAAAGCTCGGCAGGTCACAGCTGAACTAGGAGGTCATTCTTTAGACCGTAATGCATGTTTACAACTAGCAGTTCAGAAAATACGTCACAGGTTCACACTACACCTGACACACATGTTGTTGCACTCTAAAAACATTTCTTTTTACAGCAATTAGCTCGCTATGTACAAGGTCATAATCACCAACAGAAAACACTGCCAAATCTGTGAGGCCCAAGTTGTAACACACCTCAAATAACCATTAAAACTGATTAAATAATGGAGTCGCTTTTTTTTTTTTTTTTAATCGCAAACAGTTCATCAGGGTATGACGGACTTAATAGCAAACTGATGATCACTACTGAGGTCATGTCTGTGTACAATGATCCCGCCGCCTTGGGAATAGTTTGGTCATTACAGTAAAAGTAATAAAACAGGGAGAAAAAGGAGGCTACAGCCAATTTAGGGACTTTTTGAGGCTGTACAGTTGTGCTCAGAGCTACCATGCAGGCATGCTGATGTTTAGTTGATATACTGCGGTAGCAGACCAGGGATGGTTGTAGCACTTTTCGTCAACATCCTACACCTGTAACTCACTGATTTTTTTTTTGCTCTCATATTTTGACACAAAGTGCTCTTATTTGTCATCTACAGAGAGAGACGTTTCAAACCACTCCGATTATATCACAGATATAATGATGATGTGATGTCAAATACAAGGAATTCCAAGTTCTAACCTGGGGTCAGCTGTAACAATAAGAGTGAAGAACATGCCACAAAATAATGTATCTGAATAATATTATTCCCCTTTTCATGAAGCCAGAAAACCAATCAGAGCATGTCATTCTCATTCCACAACAGGGGGTGTTTGAACAGCGGCTGTAAATTGAAATGTAAACTTCCTGACCCAAGAGAGGGCAAAAATACCTGACCTGAATACCTGAATACACACACATAACAAACTGATGTATACTCTGGTAAAAAAGGGTTTAACTTGGGTACCTGTCATTGTCAGATGTTTAGTCTGCTGCCTCATCTTGTCCAGATACCATTTTTTCTGCGCATTGAAGACTTGTCGACTGCTGTAATAGCCAAAGCAGGATGTCTGTGTGCTCTCTGACTTTTCTCTCTGAGTCTTTGTTTTGTCATTTCTTGTGGTGTCTGACCACTGTGTTTCTCTGTCTCGCCACATCTGATGCAGATTTGTGTTCATGTCCATGCATGCCCCCATCAAGTATAATAGCCAAGATGTGTTCAGTTGTCATTACTGTGATTGTTGGAAAAAAAACATTTTAAGACGTGTCGCAACCATCCTTACATCCATCAGCCATTGTTTATCCGGCTGAAGCGGCGTGGTTGTTTGACATTAGCACATATGAAAAGCCTCACATTTGGCCTAATAGACTTCCCTCTAATCCAATACATGTACAAGTAGGATTGTTCTAACAAATTCAATTAATCATGACTGACGGAAAATATTCACTTTGCCCCTTAACGATTTTGATCACAGGATTATTAACTTTTATTTGCGGTGCTTGCGCAGATCAAAAATACGCCCTATTAACAACATAACGCCGCAGTGTAAAAAGCCAGAATTCAACTGACAGACCAATATTAGCACAGCTTGAGTCACGCAGCTTTTTAGACTCTGGTGATTTATATTCGTATCCTCTCAGGTTAGCAGGACTAGCCTCAGTTTTATGCTTCGTGATTTGTGCCTTTATGCACGCTCCGCCTTCTGTCAGAAGTGTCCCTGAACTCAACGACACTCTTTCCGTGATGCTCCACAGCTCCAAACAAATGACATCTGCCTTACATCCAATCCCATACACACTACACTTTCTTCATTTGTGTTTTATGCTTCGGAGCTTCCTTTATCCCTTTGTGAAAGACCTTGTAACTGAAGGCCGCCTTGCCCATTGCTCTCACTCCATACTTCTTCCTGCTCCCTTTTCACCTGTTTTCTTTCTGTCCATCCTTCACTGTGGTGCTGTAATGGCTTTAACATATGCTGTTTTGAAGTAGCAGATAGAAGCTACTGTGTGGCAGTAGATGTGACCTGTGTCCTGTTTTTTTTTATTGCTGTAGCTAAGCCTCTGTAGGCCAGTACCAGCCCTGCTGTCTGTCAGAAATCCACCGCTGTCCGCCACCCACAGAGCAACCGAGAGGCTTAACGGACCATACTGGTGGTTTTGCACAAGCAGCCCAGTAAATCCTTGCTTACAACTGACATAACTGACACTCATTTCCCAACTCATCTGACTGCTGCTGTCATTTTTATATGCATTTTTCCTACCTTCCAGGAGCCCATTGTTTTCTGGTCATTTTTCGAACAAACTCAACTTACAGACTTACAAACTCAACTTACACATTTACTTACTTCTTGAAACTTTCTCATCAAATCATATCAAAAAACAAATTGGTGCTTTTTTTTTTGTTGAAGTTACTTGAACTGGCAATAGTGTAATGGCTGTAAAAAAAAAAATAAAAAAAAATTACACCATCCGCGATTAGTTTCCTATAAACTTCGAACCCTGTCGAACCCTGTTGCAGACCGAATAACACTGTGTTTTTCGGTCTGCAACAGGGTTCGATTTTTCCCAGAAAAACTATGGTGTAATTATGGCAACAACCGGAATAACCGCAAGAGAAAAGATACCTACTGATGGAAGGCTTAAAGGTGAAGAGAGAGAGTGATAGAAAGCAAGGTAAAACAAGATCGAACTAAATGGAGAGCACCTGTGTTTTATCATAGTCTGTTCCCCTGTTGATATGTGTTTTCCCTTCCCACTGAATATCAAGAACTGACGTTTCTTTTACTAGATCAGTACGTAACAAAACCTGTCTACGTATTAATACAACAAAGTGTGATATTCTGCCTTTTCATAGCACACTTTCCCGGTCAAATTGGGATTCTTATGGTTGTTTTATGCTTTGGACTATCGGCAGGCTGCTAGCGGTAGCCATGCTGCTAACACTGTCTTTGCGACAGCAGAGCCATCAGTGACACCGCAAGGAATTACCGTTTTAATTTTCAAGTTTTAAAAATTCTACATTTATGGAGTTTTTGATAGCTAAATCTTTCCTGGTGGTGCATTTGCTTAAAATGTTAGTTTCACTGTATAATTCATCTTACTTCAAATTGCGAGGAAGTTTTAGTCGAAGTCAGATGTGCGCCATCTTTGTATAAACAGGGTTGAAGATTCTGCATGCACGTTAGCAAACGAAAGAATCAGTTAGCAAAGAAGTAACTCTGCAAGTAGTGATGCTTTCACAACAAAATGTCAGACAGACAGCTGTTTCAGTGTATACAAAGGAGGAAATAGTCCTGATGTAAGCAGAAAGATACATAACAAAAAAAAAAAAAGATGGACACCACTACCTCATCATTGATTACCCAGAACACTAGCCTCTGGAACCAACAGACAGCAGCTGGTGTTAGCTGTTCAAGAAGTTGGAACAAGTCAAATGTGTGACATCATCATCCTAAGTTGCATCACGATCTTGCAAGTAAACAGCACAGTTGACAAAGTTCTGCATCCCACCCAGCTAGAATGTTTTGGTCTGAAACGTGGTGTGAATCAGGCAGCAGTCCAATCCAAACTTCTCATACCCAGGACATCTGTCCTGCAAACCAATTAGATGTGGACCTACGTATAAGAAACTTATATCTCTGCTTTTAAAATAAGACAGAGAATAGAATATTGTTCATGGACAAAATAATCAAGTTTTAAGCTGGATGTATCACCTGAACCTTTCATTTTGAAACATTTAACAATTCGGCAAAATATTATAAAACCCAAGCACAAAAGTTAAAATATGGCTGCATGCTTTGGCAAATGTCTAGAACTGAAGATTTATTATTGGAACTGGGGCTTAGACATGCAAAACCACTGGTATGGTCCACCAAATCCTGCAGGAAAGCTTCATGCATAAGGCAATCCTGATGATGAAGGCAGTAATATTATAAGATGAAAGCAAAAACTTAATGACGTAATGACACAAACACACATCCTAAGTTATAAATCTTTGCATGAATTTGCGAGGAAGACTGATTTCAGCAGAAGACTTATGTAATACAACAGTAGTTTTAGCTTTATTTGGTAGCTGTTTGTTTGGAGACATTCAAGAGTAATCTGAAGTACGTGTTTCGGAAGTATCAGCAGCGACAACATATGCATCTCAGAGTTCGAGGGAAAATTCTTAATAATACTGATGCCACTGTTTGTATCAGCAATACACCATCTCCAGAGCCTTTCCAGTAAACTCTCTGCTTTGGTTAGATCTAAACAGTCACAAGAACAGTCTTGAAGCTTCAATGTAGTAGATCTGGTGTGTGTCCTTCTTGCTGTGTGTGCTGCTGTGTACACGTGAATTATTGAATCCCAGTCCTTTGGTGGCGCCAGAACGAGCGGGTGAGCTCATTTCCATTACATGTTGTGTGTAATGTTGGCATTTCCCATTTAACCCCCCCTTCAGTCTGACACTGACTTTTGTAGTCAAAGGACAGCTCAGGACAAAGGAACGAGCCTAAAAGCTAATAAAATCTTGAGATTAAACAAACTGTTAATTTTTCGATATGTTTGTGTGAGTGACGAGAGCCATACTGGATCCTCTTATCTAACTATTGTGCAATGCCATTCCCTCCGTGACTCATCACTTGATTTAGTAAACGTTGTTTGGTGTTTTGTTTTTTTAACTTTTTAAGACATAATAAAAAGGAGGTGAGTTGAGTTCAACTGCAGCACTGTTGTATTAAAAGATGAGGCTCGCAATATTCTATATTTCTGTTATCGTCCACAATTATTTAATAATTATTTTAATAATTTACAAATGACAAATACATACCTTCATTTTTATTCGAATAAAAGGTAGAACAGGAGTAAAATGTGTGTTCATGGGGACTATTATTAGCTGCAGATTTACATGTATTGACTCAATATGCAACTGACAATGATATTAAAGTACAGTGTCGTCGGTGTGTCCTCATCAGAGAAATAGCCTGGTAGGCTGCACGACTTATTACGAACCATATTTATGTGTATTGTCAAGTAGCGCCCTTTAGTGGCAGTAATGATTATACTGGCCGCAAAGGAGGAAGTCAGGCTACGTAGTGAAAAGAGTGACAAAGTCCTCATAGGGATGAGATTGGGTTGAACAGGTGGGACAAAGAAACAGCACTTTCATCTCAGAGACCACTTTTCATGTCCTATTTGAATCCAAAAGTCAACGATGATAATGTAAGTTGAGTTACGCTGTCTATGTAATATGTACGTAACTTAATTTCCCTGACTAACATACTTACCATACCCAAACCACGACCCTAAACCTAACCAAGTAGTTTCATTATGAAAGCCTAATGTTAAGATTTCATTGGATGCATGTCTGTTGCATTCCGGCTCCGGTTCAATTTTGTTCAGACAGCCATTGTCTGGCAACCCCCAACAACTCCATTATGAGTCCGACACGGTGCAGCACTGCCAGCAGGGACCGGACTGCAGGAGTAGATACACAATGCAGCGGAGCAGTGGAAGTAAACACATAGACTAGAGTGAAACCTATCAGCTACGCTGCCATGACAGAGCGGAGCCAGACCGGACACATATCTGGAGGAATCTAGCTGTAAGGCAGAAGTTTTACTTGCCGTTGAACCACACGTTTCTGTAGACAACTGGCTGCGTCATGAACGTAGTTCACCTACATGTCTATATACTACAGGAGTCACCGGAGGATCCCATGAGATGGCTCCTCTTGTCCCTGCTTACACTGATTTGCTCATTTACTCCTGACTCTGTTTCATCCCCGTACTGGTGGCACTACACTGCTCCTACCGTTCATGTGTATATTACATACAGGTACTGTTCATTTCTGCGGACGTGCACAACCAACGCTCCCAATGCACACAGGATACGCAAGCCAGCCCTGATGCGTACCCGAACACATTGTTAAACAAAAGTGTATCTTTTGAATTGTGACTGATGAAGGTACAGGTGTCGCTGGTACGCTGCAACAGTCATGTTGTTTTGGGAACTGTTCTTATGTAGTTGTGGGAGTGCGACTTTTTCAGTCATTTAGGTGTGAATGTGCATGATGTGTTGATCCCATCATGACTGCTGATTATTATAACAGTACTGGCATATTTGCATATAACTGACATGTCCCGCCTTTCCCTAATATAATGCTTCATAAGCTTGGCACCTTGGATGTGATTCCATTCTGACTGGGGAGGGAACGCCACAACCCACGTCTTCACGGACTGAAAGTGTTTAGACTGCCTGAAGGTCTGTGGGGGCGTTAATGAGGCTTTTCCTTAAGCGAGCGGTCTCTAACAAGCATACCGATCTTATTCTCTCTCATTTGCATTCCAGCTAAGTAGAGTAATCGCCCTCAGGGTTCTCTTTCACCTGGTTGTAAAACTATTCAGATTAGTCAGAGGTGGGAACACCCTGGGATCTCCATGGTGTCATAAGGTTGTCATTAAATATCTTCATGTCTGCCGGTATAAACAGCCCTGTTTAAACCAGCAGATATAAAGATACTGTCCTGTAAGGGAAGCCCTGCATTATGTAATCTGTGATCACAGGTATACAACACACTGGGGTACAATCTCCTCTTCACGGTCGATTATTAATATAGAACTGGGCTCTCTGGTTGCCATGTCAGATGTTGCTGACAAAGACTTCTACTTCAAAGACAGTCTGTGAAGACAAGCTCAGTTATGTTTGCCAGACTCAAACACTTCACACTGGTAATGGAGCATCTCAGTGTCGACATGCCGGAGACAAAAACATGATTTCAGTCAAACTTAATTAAACAAACAGGACTTCTGAGAGGTTGTGTTTGGACCTGTGAATGTGTGAATGAGCGTATCTGTGTGTGCCTGGCTGTTTGCATATGTGTGTGTGTGTGCGAGAGTGTACATGCTGACCCGGTTTAACCCTTTAAAAGTCTGTCTGCCGGGTTTCCAAGGAGTAAAGCCAAGCCAGCTGCTGCTTTGTTCTTCTCCCAGGTGTCTCTTTTAACTCACCCCTCAAAAATATTACTCTGCGTTCTCGCTGCGCTACAACTCCTCGCCCTCTCCTCAAGCTCAGACATTGTCGGTGATGATTCCATGTGATAATCGCTCACAAACTTGGCAGCAGGTTTTGCTACCAGACTCTTTGTTGCTTCCGACAAGCCTTTATAATCACCTGTTTTGGATTTCAGTATGACTCATTGCACAATTGGTATGGCCATATCAGGAGTATATGAAGATAAAAAGGTGACTGGATCAGTGGTGCCAACACAGAAGCTGTTAACCTTTAAAATGCGTGTACCTAAAACACATAATACCGATTAACCCTCTACCGCCAAGTTAATCTGTATTTCACAGACACAGGACGCTCAAGTTTTTAAATTTGGAGTCTGTAGTGACTCTCCTGCACTGGCGCCCTGCATTTTACAAATGTAAAATATCAAGTCAAATGTAGTATTGTTACCCAATGCTGAAAAACTGTCTGCATTGTTAACGACGATTAAATTATATTGTTAGGAAACTTTACAACTTGAATTTGTGGCAACGATGCATGATACTCTTTTTTTATTGGATTTCCACAAGCGCTAACGTAGTGTTATTTCGCTATGTTATTCACCCTTGATGAATGTAAATTATCGATGTCAAAGGGTTACTATGACTATACTAGAATTAAACAAAATCAAAATCCCTCTCAGTGATCATCAATGACCCACTGGAACTGTGTGGCGCTGTCTCTCCCTGCAGAGAACCCGCCCTCTGCTTTTGTTTATCTAATTTCTCATTATTTGTTGTGTTTGGGACGTCTCTGTGCATTAGAGATTCTGGAGAAAGATAAATGATCGCTGAGTCTCATTACCAGACTGTCAATTACTGATGCTTTGTTTATCAACCCTAAGCGTCAGTGTTTAACGACCTGAGTCTCAATTAATCAGTCAATTTTGAAAGGCGTGTTTACAAACAGAAACTGACAAATCCCGCATAGTGTGACTTTAAGTCACAGACTGAACATATCTCACCTCATGACAAAAACAATGAACGTTCAGTCAGTATATTTTCTTGTACACGTCAGTTTTCGAGGCACTCCCGTGCCGGCCTTGTGCACACTTCTTTCAATCAACTCTTGCCAAGCACCTTGGTAACCAGGAAACATTTATAAGCCTCAATTAAATTCCAATTTTACACCTTAAGTCATCTGGCAGCAGAAACTGATTACTAAGAGACAACGCCTATGTGTGTACAGCTGTACTGTGATGTGAAATAAGCAGTCTCAGAGAGTGAGAGGTGACAAAAGTGAGATAGAGCTCGAGAGCAAAGCAAACTACATCATGGGCGATGTTATGTAAGGAGCCGTTTCACAGACATGGAATAAGCAGTGTTGATGCCCTCGTCAAGCTGCTACAGTGTCGACAGCTTTTTTGTCATTCAGATATTTGACTTCGAATAAATGTACCTTCCGGCTTCATTCAGACACGACGGGATATTTACAGACAGAGCCACGTGCTCACAGAATATTTAGCACCCGGTGAAATAGAGGAAGCTCTATCACAGGCGGCAAATAGGTGAGTTGAAGAGTTTAATAAAGGAAGGAAGAAGAGTGTTTTCTGTTTATTTACAAACTTGCTCTCAAGCGAATAACATTTTATGTTATTATTTTAGATAGAGATTAGATGGATATTCATTAATTCATCCATGCAGTTGGATTATTATTTAGATTTGTGCTTTTTTTCTGGTCTGAAGGCAAATGGGTTCATTCAGAATGTTTAGATTTTCAATTTATAACAGTGATCTTAATCCTGATCAATTAAAGAAATGTACTTTGTTTTTTCTCAAGGCTTTATATTGATCTATGGGCAATGAACTCAGTGTTAAAAATGCTGAGGCATTTTTGTCATGTCACCTAAAACGCACATAAAACTGTTACCACATTTAAACAAAAAAAAGGGCTGCACTCCTAACTAGTTGGCGTCATGGTTGAAGTGATTTACATGTCTTTGATGTTTCAGCGTGGGATTCGTTAATTGTTTCAGCTTGGAAATGGCTGATTGCAGTTCTAGTCATTCGTAAGGAAACCTGCAGATACTTCCACGTGGAAAAATACAGGGACATTACGTTCATGACATGAATGAGGATATCAGCATTGTGTAATTTGAAAACTTGTTTCAATGGCTATCGCATGTTGTTCGTGTATTGTGTGATACGGGTATTGGCTTGTGCTCGCAGTCGTAAAACATTCTTTAACAAATTGAGACACTAATTTTCAGTGTAACGTAACGCACAGACATCAGGGGACTTGTTCTGGCATGTACTGAGGTGAGTCACGGAAGTTCCACATTTGGCAGAAAAGTGGTGGATTTTGAGACTGTGGTTTACATCTGTGTCATGTACAGAGGGGAAAAAAATATCAGAGATGATGGGAATTTCTGGGAAAAACTGATGGAAAGTGGATTTTGTCAAAAACTTGGGCGTAAGGAATCAATGTTCTTGCGCCATTAAGCCATGACTATATGATTGCTGCTGGAAAATTGACCACAAAATCGATTTTGATATGTGGGTGAGGACACAAGCCAAGGGATTTCCTGTTTGTAGCCGGTTCCATTTCTTTGCATTTATTCCACATGGGTACATACGTATGCAGCACCATGCGTCCTGGGTTCGCTCCCAGATTTATTCCCAGACCTTTCTGAAACCATTAGTGGCTCCTGTTTGTGACTGCTTTTTTATCAGTCTACAATGTACATACTTTGGAACGATATCAAACCGCAACAATGTGTTTTGAGGCAGAGATCTAAATGTACATGTCTATGAGTTGTGAGCTGTGAGGAACAGACCCTGAGGCCGGGGCTCCATTACAGGAGACAATGCCCTCTGTGTGTGAGAAACAGCCAGCCGCTTAAAAAACGTTCCAATAGCGTTGGGTTATTCAGCACAGTAACGCATCGATGTATAGTCACAGAATGACTACCATGCTCAGAAATTGTTTTGTTTCTTGTTTTGTCTTTTTTTAGAATAAAAAGGGCATCGTTAGATTGGCCCACTAACTGGATCTTAAAGGAGACATTTTATGCTCCTTTTCAGGTTTATGATTTATTTTGGGTTACTACTTGAATAGGTTTATATGTAGTGCTAGTAAATAGTGCTCAAAAAACACCTGAGTTTTCTCATTCTATTCCCCCTTTGTATGAAAGCTCCTGCCTCAGTCTCCGCTGATTGGTCAGCTTCTACACGCCTGACCCAGCACCGCTAGCAACAATGGAGCAACTGTGCTTCATCAATTCTTACATACCAAACTAGCTGCTAGGCATAAATTATGAAAATGTATGACATGGTGATGTAGTATGATGTCACAAAGTTACAGAATTAAAGGTGGGACTACTGACGAGACATTTCCAGAGCTGTGTTTTCTGTGACAGAGAGCAGCTTCTGTTGGTGCAAACTTAAGACTTTTCTCACTTTCAAGATCATTTTATGTACACAAGAACCTATAAAACAGTGAAGGAAAGGATTGGGTTGCCTTTAGATCCTGGGGAAAAAAACAGCAAAACAGATTGGAATCCAGATTTATCACTCATATTAAAAACACGTTATTTTCAACGAAAACAGGAGTGACTTATGTCTCCCTGCTTATGACATAACAAGGACTCCATATCGGTCCAGCTGTGGGATGCACAATAGCATGTGGTCATAAGACTTGCTCTCATCCCTTAACTCTGGCGTCGACCCAAATGCAAAATTAACACAAGATGTTGGTAGATTCAACATTTTGCCGAAATCTCTGGGAAAGGGTTTCAGTAGCAGTGGGGCATGTCATAGAAACAATGGTGAGAGAGGCTAAAGGTTAATACACTTACTTACCGAGCACACAGAACCACAGTAACAGACACAGGCACTTATAAACACACACAGGGACTTTGGGTTTAATGAAGCGCTCGGTTTCCACTGAGAGGAGATTAGGGTTGAGGGGCAAACTGTGGGAACAACTGGAGAACTATTCAGCTTGTAAAAAAAAAAAGAAAACTCCAATATGATATGTGAGCAAACATTTTTTTTGTTTCTACAGGTTCAGGTATGCTATGCTGTTGTTTTGAATCCATTTGTACATACCGTACATGGTGCGTATGAGTGTGAGCCAGGCTGTTTGCTAGCCTGTGTACACGGCGTGGTGGGACAATAGCAGGATTCTGCCCAGCGAGGCCGTGGGAGGAAGGGGACAGAAGAGTCAATGAGTGAAGAGGCTTCTGGGATGCGTCAGCGCAAGGCCATGATGAGGGTGTAGGAGGACGAGCCCTGAACTCAACAATGCGCAGAGGAACAGCCATTCAGTCGCCTCGCAGGAAGACATGCATGCGACCACGGGCACACACAGTCAACAAAGGGTGCAGGTGAAATCAAGCCATTCATCCACCTTCCCTGTGACGTATGGATAACTGGGCCAGAAGGCCTCAATCAGTGACTGATTCTTTAGGGTAGAATTCACTGGCCATTAAGGAAAAGAGAAAAGTTAAAGGTGAGATGTGTCATTAATTATTGAGTCTGAGCAGATTAGGGTAATGAAGGAGTTTCATACTAATTGGAGAGAATATTTCTTTTCTTTTGATTATTTTCCAATAAACTGAATATTTGAAACAGTTTCAATACTAATTTTCTGAAATATCAATACACCAGCTTCACTTTCTCACCCTCTTCTCATTGAAACACATCATTTTTAAAAGTTTTCCATAAAACGTTAAACGTTAAAACGTTTCCATAAAACGGCCAGGGCTACAGCCAAGTAAAAGGTTTTATTTCATTCTGTTGTTAAAGACTTCTTAAATGTATCTTTTAATCAAAATCTAAGATTATATATCTCTCTTTTCAGTTAGAAATATCAGTAACATGACAACAATAGTGACCATTAGAAGCTTTTTAAGCACTGTGACATACATGACAGTTACAATGGAAGTGATACGCAAAATGTCCAAGTCTCGACCAAAAAACCTCATCACTCATCTCCACTGGTCAAAAGGATGGCTGACGTGAAAGGTTCGCTTGACTCAAATTACAGAAAAAAAACACAATTTCTTGTATTTTGTAGCCATCACAAAACAGATAGGAAGTACTTTTTTTAGTTAAATAGTTCACACAGTGAAATATCCGGACAAGCAGGATGACTGGAAAAAAAGTTTTGCTATTGCAAAATTCAGGAAGTTTTTCTCATTTTGCCCTTTTCCATTAAGCTTTTTATATTTTGGCCTCTGGTGGCTGTGTTTGACGGTGCAGCTTAAGAGTGACAGGAAATTGGGATGAGAGAGGGGGGTGATGACATTCAGGTCCGCAGGTTAGGTTCTTACCCTGGGCCGCTGCAGTGAGAGCACAGCCTGTGTACATGGGGCACACTCTGTACCAACTGAGCCACGGGGGAGCTCTGCTTGATTCTTTATAAGATGTAAATCTTCACTTTAAATGTTTTTAAGGGTTGAGTGAACTACCCCTTTAAGGCACCTGGATGCATAATAAACGCAGTCACATGACGCACAAATCAGGGCAGTATGACATCAATCTTGGAATGATTGAGATGAATGGGGATGTGTGCTTGAACACGAGTGTGTTTGGCTTGTGTGTCGCTGAACAGCAACTCTGTGGCAGGTTAGAAACCTGTCCGACCGCTTCCCTCATATTCGATTCAGATACATATTGAGCATGGCCAACGATTAGCCGGCAGTTAAGTGCTTGCAAGAAAACAGTCGGGGTATTTAGATTTGGATGTGGATCTCATGCTGGTGCGGGTGCCCTACGGCTGCATATCCGTATAAGAAATTAACAAATATATTGTTTCGGGCCATGCAAATACTGGAGATGGTGTAGTAATGTGCAGAAAGCGTCTTCAGCACTGTGGGGTAGAGTCCAAACAAGACTTCGAGTCCTTGCAGGAATTTATAGAGCTGTAAACTGAAGACCACACATGGAAGCTGGATTGTCACTCATCCATGGTATGACAATACATACACTCACACACAAACACACACATGCATTGTAAAAAGGATTCACACCCAATTTTAAAGTACCAAACCCTGACAGAACCACAAACAGTCTTTGTTAGTGTTCATGGGAAGGGTGTGTTCCGTTTATTACTTTTTCAACAAAACAAATTTGTGATCGTTATTGAACATTAGCTCACTGACATACCTGTTATCAATGACAGAAATGAGTGAAACTGGCCAAAAAGGTAAGCCTAAACTTGGACAAACCGCCTAAGGTTACAAAACCGGATCAACGACACAGTTTTTAAATCACCTGCATTTAGGTCCGGGCCTGAAACAGGGTCAAAGTCATGCACGCACGTCCTCCAAACCAGTCCCAGCGTCAAAAATGCCTGAAACATGAGGATATTGGTGCACTCTTGACCTCCTCTCAACCCTTCCAGCCCGAAGTGCTCACCCCTCCTCAGCGTTTGTCACCCCGAACAAACCCTAGAGTGGGGTGCGGGGTCAGAGTTCACTGGCTGGGGTTTCCCCTTTCAGACTCAGCCTCGATAACAAGGGCCGAGGCAGTTTTGACAGTGACACGAGCTTGTTCGCACACACACACAGCCTCGAGAAGAGCCACGCCAGCTTTAGGGAAATGCCCACTTGGGTTTGAACCCGTCAGCAGGGGTCAAAATTCTTGAGCAGAGAGCGATCCCTCTCAAGTTTTCACCTGTGTTATTCCTTCCAGGGCCCATTTGCACCCAATAAAGTTTTCTCATTAACAAAGAAAAGAAAAAAAACATCAGCGTTTCAACTCAAAGTCAATGGAATTTGCATTTCCCCAGGAGGAGTAGAAAGGGATGACACTGACACACAATCCTTCCTTTCTCTCATTTTTCTTTTTCTTTTTTCCCACTCTCTCTGTCGGTCGGAGCAGAAGGGTGGGATGTCTGTCTGCTCAGCGCCAGGGGCTCTGACAGCGATACGGTTCAGGTCAGAGAGGAGCTGTGAAAGAGAGGAACGCATAGAACCAGAAAGAGGGTGAGAAGGATAGACGCAGAGATGGGAAAATAAAGATGCATAAACAAGAGAGAACTGTCAGAGAGGGACTGTTGTGATACTAGAGCCCAGAGGCCCTGCTGAATGCAGGGTGTGGCTGATCTCTACCAGGGTGAGGAGATATCATAGTTGCATGGTTTGACTCTATCTCTCATTTTTTTTTGTCCATTGACAGTGGAAGTGGCAACGATTAATTCTTGCTTGCAGTAGACCATCAAAGTTCTATTCTTGTAATTCCTGAATTTCACTGGACTGCACATCATCTTTCGATGTTTGGTTTGCGAAAGACTGTGCATATTTTCGATATCAGCTTCTGGAAGATGGCAGTGAAGCGCATTTCTGAAATGCTCCATGACTCCTCCACACCAAGCACGTTCATGGTTTAACCACAGGCAACGCTAAGTCTTCATCCAAGGTAGCAATGAGTCAGGTGCGGAACCACAATGACAATCCTTGGAAGCTTTCACTTGACGAGGCAATGCCTGACCTCAATATGACGTCAAGTCTCAAATGAACAGAAGTTGAATCATCCAGGGGTGAAAGTTTGTTTCCACTAATGTGCGCAAGAGACACGCTTTGATGAAGGGGTCAATGGAAAGAGAGAATGAATAACAGCAGCTAGGTGTAAATTATGAGCAGCTGTGCATTTTTTTTTTTTTCCTTCCACGGAGCACGTGGAAAGGGTAGGCACTAGGACCTGCAGTGAGCCACACAGGAGGGAGGGAGCAGCTTTGGGGCTGCTCTTGCTAAACTTTTAGAACAATCCATTTCCCAAGACGTGTGGGAGGGAGACAGACAGAAGTGAATGGCCTGAGACCTGGATTCACAGCTTTAAAAGCAGGAGCGGGATTTGGCGTTTGGGATAATTCTGCGCCGGTGCCTGGAGAGAAGTGAGGTGGAATATAGCAGGGTTGATCTGGAAGTTGTCAGTCCCTGGGGGCAGAGAAGTGAAGGAGCATTAACAGGGTGGTGAGTCCTACCTTGTTCTTTTTAAAAACTCTTATTAAATGTGGTGTTAATATGTGTTGTTAAGGAGTGTGTGCAGGGAAATGGAGAAACAGGAGGAGTGGGAAGAGCCACTCTGAGGGGGGGATTCACACTGAAATATCCGTCATACCTGTCATTAAGTGAAAGTGGAGCCTGGGAATTGAGATTGGAGTCAGCAGCAGCCAGTCAGTCCTCTGTTGGGGGGGGGGAGAACATTTCCAGCTTCCAGAGTACCACATGCGAAGAAAAAGTTTTGTAGGGTGATGAAGTTTGTGTTCTCAGATAAAAATGGTTTTCCAGGTTACACTTTAGGAGAGGAGAGGGTGTAGAGATGAAGAGAGAACAGAGGTGAGGATTACAACAACCAAAAAGTGGGGGTCTCCAAAAAACACTTCAATGGGAACCAGTTCACTGTTCAGAAAACTCCTGGGACATCAGGTTACCTTCTTTCTCTCTCTCCCTCTCTCCCCCCTTTTTTCTGTCCGTCTCTCTCTCTCTCTCTCTCTCTCTCCCTCTTTTTCTATCTCTCTCTCTCTCTCTCAATGCTCATGTTACACAACCCTTAAAGGACTTGTAGATTGTGATGAGCTCCAGTGTCCAACATGAAGTATGCTGCTGAGGCCCTTGCACGGGCGCTTGCAAGCCGATCAATGTTTTACGCGCTCTCATATGTATATTTGTGTGTGATTGTGTTTGTGTATGCAAGCGTGTGTGCTAAACACAGACCTCATGCCTGCCACTCCTACCAGGGAATTCCTTTCGGGCTCTGACAGGGGAGGAATGTCACCGCGGACCAACATTTACGCACACAAATAAACATTACAGTAGGCTCTAACAGTGTCCTGTGGATACAGAGATTTGGTCGGCAAAGTTAGTGTTGTTTTGATCTAATTTGAACCTGAAGAAGATGTAATAAACGCAGGTGGGAGTCATCTCACCGCACAAATATCTTGACATTGTCCATTTCAACTTTGTGTGTGTACATCTGTGTTGGATGGTAAAGCATATCAAAACGTTCAGTGCAGGCCAGCGAGTAAAGGTCTCTCAAGAGAGAGGTGCTCCGCTCTGTGCAACAAAAAAAAAATGTTCTAAATTGTTTACGAGCCTCAATTTTGCTGCCAGTGTGTGCTGGAGGGGAGCAGGCTGTGTTTTCATCACCTCTCGGTTGGTCCACAGAGGAAGTGGAAAGAGAAAGCTGCAGCAGTCTGGCTATATATCTTCGGTGACATCTCAGCAGATACTGTACTTTGTCCATGTGGTCAACACTGGATCATTCAGAGCACATTCACTTTGAGTTCAGCTGAAATTAATAAGCACATATTTTCGTGGCCTTTACTGTATTGATTTTATAAATTTGATGTCCTGTGTCCTCTTTAAAGGTGCACTTTGTAGTTTTGGGGAAGATATTTTAATCGGAAGAGAAAGATCTTCTTTGACTAACTTTTTTTTTAATGCCTAAACAAACTAAATAAACAAACTCTTGTCCTTTTCATGACTGACTGAGCTGAATAAACAAACTGATCAAAAGGACGACACAATTTCACATTTACTTTACTTTGTTTATATGTGGCGGACCCTGCCACCTTTCCAGCCTCAAACGGTGTTCAGGGGACCTAATTTCCCTCGGAGAACAGCTTGTTTATTTAGTTATGCAAAAAATAAATATTTTTGAGTTTGTATTATCACCTCATTGAGATTATAAATATTAAATATTTCAATTTCTTCTCCAAAATCACATGGTAAAAAGGAAATTGGAAAGTGACATTTCATTGTCACTTTCTTCTAATCAGCTGACAGGCAGCAGCCTGCATAGCCTACATATGTCTGGTAAACCACAGCAAATCACCAGCATATCTACCAGTAGATCAACCACCCATATCGTATCTCTAATTTGGCTTTTTGATTGAGTTGGCGAACATCCTATAACATAACAATGTTAACAACCCCAAGAAAGTACAATAATATTTCCGAGGCTAGATACATAGTCAGCTTCAACAGCTTATTTTCTAAATTGTTTGTATTACGCATAAACTACTGAACAGATTTCCATGAAACTTGGATGCAGGATGAGTCTTGGCCTAGAATAGACCCCATTAAAGGTGCAATATGTAAGAATTGGCCACCTTTCAAACTCCAAACAAATAGGGGGCAGCATATCACCAGAGTGTGCGCTTACAGCTGCTAGCTTATGCTGTTAGCTACTTAGCTCAGTTAGCCATGCAGCTAGTGGTCTGGACTGAGTGCTGGGAGTGGTATTATGATAAAGGGTGGGCTGGAGCTAGCTGGTTAGCGTGCGATCTTCGGTAGATATCTCTGCAAGACAATACATCAACATCTTTGAATTAATGTCAGAATTCTTATTATTTGCATTTTTTTGCATTCTGTGCATACTTTTAATTAATTATTGAAATGTTTTATATTCTTACATATTGCACCTTTAACATTCTGTGTGGGTCTGGATAAAGGGACTCATTGAGGAAATTTTTCTCAGTTTCTTTAACAATGTAAGATTTCTTGACATTTTTTGTCAGTTTCTCAGGGAATAATGCATAGATCTTGATGAAAAAAAGGATACGTATTTTAGTGGCTGATATCTATGAGTGAGCACAACAGAGGAGTCAGGCCTTTGAGGAGGAATGCGCTCTACTGAGTGCCATTCTAGTCTTCGGGATGGATCAATACCACTGTCCAATACCACAATGTCTCTTGGCTCACCTGTCCATCAGTCATGCAGAATGAACGAGAAGCTTCCAGACAAAAGGGACAATAGTGATACAGCTTCTTTCCTTCAATATTATTATCAACAATAAATTAAAAATCATTTTTACATGGCTTTTAATTGCAAAAATGTTTGATATCTTTTACTTGGTAGGAGTTTAAAATGGTCATACCCTATATGCGCCTCAAACCCAGACGTTCACTCAGTGGCGTTGCTAAAAACAGCTTCAGCCATATAAACTAGTGTGTGTATGCGTATAGAGGGCAGATGGACAGTGCTGTTTTCCCTGCAGACAAAGATGTCTGTGATTATTCATGACCCTCTCAGGTTTCCCTTTGAAGCTGAATTACAGCTTTCCCTATGTTAGCACCTGTGTACATGTACGTGTGTGTGCATATATGTGTGTATGTGACAGAGAGAGAGAGAGAGAGAGAGCGAGAGAGAAGAGGGCAGTAAAGGGTAACACTTTACAATTAGACACAAAAAAACTATTGAGCAGTTGCTACAGAACAAATGTTGAATATACTTAATTGTTACTATAAATGCTTTTGTGTACAGCACCAGCACAGTAATGGTTAACTTTTCTCAGTACCCATTGGTAATAAATAAAAAAAGATGGTGGGTTGTTTTCTAGGTTACCCAAACAAAGATATGGACATTTGAGCTCTTTTAAAACTTAGAATTGTTATCCATCTTATTATTAGCTAAAACATCCTGGCTAGTAGTTTGGTAGTTAACAGGTAAAGCAGACAGTGGTTTGATAGATGTGTCCTTCTTGGATTCTTGGGATTTTATGTACCTTATTCAAAAGTTGCAAGTCAAGAGTCAGAGTTTATACATTGAAGCATGTGCATTTTCACAGATGTATGGCTGCACAAATGCACTGATAAATAATAATACTGCCCATGTCTCACAAATAATCTTTATCATACAGTTGCCAAGATCAGAATAATAGAAGTTTATAGATATGTAAGACATATAACTGCTGTTTCGGGCATGCAAATCTATGAGATTTTACTCACTCAGATTATGACAAGGGAGGATACACCCCCGAACAAATAAAGGATGTAAAAGTGAGGGGCTGTCTAGACTGCAGTGTTGTATAGGACACCTGGGCAGGGGAGAGGTTGTGACAGCACACCTGGACTGTCAATTTAACCGTG
>OMLP01045271.1:29152-40217 GCA_900302685.1 Spondyliosoma cantharus | reverse complement strand
AGTTCGAGGAGCTCTTTTAAAAGTACCTTATCTCATTGTGCCCTTTTCTTCTGCAATGATTTAATGTCCCCTGACTGACGCCACCAGCTGTTTATCTTTATGTACCAACTGCTAATATTTGTATAATGGTAGTAGATGAAAAGGCACATAAATCCTAGAAATAAAAAAATCTGTGCTGCATTGGATGGAAACCTGGCTTGTGACAAAGCTGTAGTTAGCAACTGCCTTAATTTGTTTTTTCTGCATCCTCTGGACATGCACCTCTCTGAGCTCCATTTTCAGCCTTGGGCTCAGTTGGTTCCATCTCTGCCTCAGGGGTCCGTTTCATCTCCACCTGGTCCTCTGTGGCTACACGGTTCTGCTCTCTGTCCTTTGCCGTCTTCTCTTTTTTCAGCATGTGGTAGTTGTAGATGTTCATGATAAAGAGAAAGACCCCACCAGTCGTGATCACTGACCCGCACATTAGGAACAGGTACTTGTATTCATGAGAGATGTCTACCAGGAACCCTGTGTGGAGAAGAAGAAATGATGATGTTTCAAACCAAGTGACAGTTCTCCCCATTTTATGCCACCTATGTCTGTATAAAAGTTGGAAATGTTGTACACCGGCACAAGCAAAACACAACATGTCACTGAATAGTATCTTCATTCTACCACTAATCAAGTTTGAAGGTGAAGAGCAAGACCAAACTCAGATCTGGCCTGTGTGTGTGTGCGCAAGAGGGCGAAAGTGACCACGCGCCAATCTGAGAAGAGCCATGTCGGAAATGACAGAGGGCCATTACACCCTTCCTGGCTCTCCCCGCATCTCTGGGAAGGCAATTTGGACGGTTGCTACCGAAACGAATCAGAGGAGAGGCCCATTCTCAGAGCCATAAATATCGAGGCCAATTCTGCAGAAAAGTGACAAATGTAGTTTAGATCAGATTTAAGCCTCCAGGTTTTTCAGAGTCTTAACTGCACCTCGCGCAAACCCCTCCTTCTGCCTCCAGACATGGATCGATGGGCCAGTGTGGCTATCTCTCACAGTCTCAACATGTAGGTGGTGAAGGTCTGTCTGTCAGTCTGTCCATCTCACAGTATTACAATCCCTTTGTACCATTTTGGAGCCTTATTAAATCAATGGCAGAGTGATTCAATATCTGGAGTGTGTTCTCTTGAAGGTGATCTGTGGAGTTTTCTTGTAAACAAAGTTTCTGTTTATATTAAGCTATTTTAACTAAAACACATTGCGTGTCTCCTTGAGGTATAACCAACATTACAACACATTTGCTTCCTCATCAAACGAACGCAAAGCAAATTGTTCTTAAAATTTTGAAACCTCCAAATGTTTACTTCCTGGCCGTTTTCTTCTTCCCTGCACTTTTCGGAGGCTTTCTGGCTACCTATAGATCAGTGCAATATGTGTGAAATCACTGGCAGACATGGGGGGAATGATCCAATCAGGAATGACAACAGGGAATGAAGCTGAAAAACACTGTTCTAAAATACTACAGAGCAACTTTTTTACTCAGCATCGGTGAGAACAAAAATATATTTGTTGCACACCATTTGTTTTATCATCACCAAACTCTGGAGTGTTTCTGACAACCCGATTCAGTTTTTCCCCCCTCAAACCTTCCAGATATGTTTGGCTGTGACTGGTTGGCTCTATTAAGGCACTTTTTTATGGCATCTTATCATAATCCATTAACTTAAAGGGCAGCTTCTCTCCTTTAGTACACCAACTAACAGATATGATGATGATGTTTGTGTGTGCATGTAGTACACTTTGCATTTGGATCAGCCGTCTCGATGCCGCCTGCATCATCTGATTGATAGCGCTCATCTGCCGCGTGCACGCCAAATGACCATCACCCTCATTAAGACAGCCCTTGATTGGCTGCGCGGTAATTAAGTCCATCTGGCATAGCCACCTCTTATTTTAATCTATTCACAGCTTAATTATGGCCCAGGTACAGGACTTCAATGAGGAGAGTTTTGAACTGAGCGTCATTAAACACCCAAAGCAGAAAGGCTAATTACACCCACTTACCTCACTTCCTCCTAATTGGATTGACCCGGAGGTTTGGGGGAGCAGTAACAAGCAGACTAGTCAGGGGAGATACAACGATTGTGCCCTCTGGAGGAGAACGTGGGATGTGCAGGGAGGCACTTATTTACCCTATTAAATGAACACCTCAGAACAGACAAACTGGGGGGTGGGGGGGAACTATCAATTTTTAGCTCATTAAAACTCAAAGGAAGTTTGTCAGTGTGCTGTTACGCACAACTAATTGAGTCACGTGCAGCTACAATGCTGTATGTCCTCAGTGTATTTATCTAGGACACTGAGTAGGCCTCTCTGATTGAAGATGAAAGCTGCCACATTGATCGGCGTACAAACTGATCACTAAATAAGAGCTTTGACCTTTTTGATTGTTTGATTTGAGTCCGACTGTGTCCGTTTGTATTTGACCGATTGCATAACATTGATTAAGTCCACCTACTGAAGAGGACACCGTGTGTTGGTTAATGCAATGGCTGACATGCTCCTCACATGGGCCGAGTAGAGTTAAAGGATAAGTTCACCCCAAAATTGTTTTATAGCCCACTAGACATTTCTGGAGTTTTAAAGCAAAACTTTGTTCCAGCATTCTCCTGAAAAAGTGAAGTAGATGGAGACTTGTTTTGAAAGCTTAAAGAAAACAGCAACACAAAAACAAATGGATAATCCAACACCCGAGATCCCACAACAATTTGAAGAATTGTTATTTACACCTGTGTTAAAGCTGAAATCTTCATTATAGCTGCTAGGCTAAAATCATTAGCACGCATCCTATCTGAAATGGGTGCATGAGCTTGACGGTGCATCAAGGGTGAATATAACGTCTTTTCAAATCAATTTGAGATCTTAGGACTTTTGGAGACTTGAGCTACACAGAACCAGCTTTATGGAGCCATTTTATGTTTTCTTTCAGTTGTTTGTATTTATTTGTGAATGCTAAAAAAACTGCAGCAGCTACAGCAACAGGTCAGTTATCACACATTGAGTAAAGGAAGCCAGTCGGTTTACCAATTAGTGTGCAACACACTTCACATCCTCCTGCGGGATACATTTGACCATCGTTTGACATAAGTGACAAAGTAATTTGACTATGTCCAACAACACTTAAGCGTAAGTGATGGTCCAATCTTGAGAGCAAGAAGTATATTTTTTTATTGCACCTTGTGAATACTTTTGTGGTGAATTTCAAACAGTGGATCTAAAGATAGATGGAGAGTGTTTCAAAAGTATACTTACGGAGCCCTCTGGGCAACATTTGTGTTTAAAAATGTCTGAAACCGTCCAAACAACAGTTCAAAAGCTTCAGTTTACAGAGATGTAAACAGAAAAAAAAAAATCTGCTCATGACTGAGAAGCTGGAATGAAGGACTTCCAGTGAAAAAAAAAAATTGATAAATTGATCAACAAAGGGATGGCTGCAGATTATTTTTCCATCGATCACCTGATTAATGAAACAATTGTTCCAGCTGTTAACTTGACCTGTCCGAACTAAACAATTTTTTCAAATTATTGTCCACACGTTCATCAATGAATCCAACCATTGCTCAAAGAATACATTTTACTTTGACATGTGAAAAATCATCATCCAGCACAGTAAAACTTTTCATCAACATTTTGTCACAATAAAGTAGCTACCTAAGCAGTTAACTTTAATACTTTTACATTTATTTGCAGCTGTTAGACTCCAAAATCAAGGCCTCAATTGACAGTTATTTTGTTATATTGATTACAAAGTGACAACTATTTTCCTTTTGTAGAGAGTCATTATGTCATTAATGTTCCGTTTGTACTCTTTCAAGAGAAGAATGTTTTATAGTGGGCTCTTCACAAGTGCACTAATATTGAAACTGGCAAGGAGGAAGAGAGGGGAGACAATATCATTTAGATTACACAGTTAATTAGACCATGAAGGTCACTGCCCAACACTTCAATCACAGAAGAATGCTGAAGTCATAGATCATCAGAAAGGGCCTTTACTTCTAATTGATAGGCTGTTAGGCAGAGTTATTCCGCTTGTGGGTTTTTGTTATTGAAAAATGAATGACGCAAGTCTGACCCATTACAGAAATCCTCACCAACAATGTATATTAAAGAGGGTCATTTCCCTTATGAATTGTCAATGTTTTAATTTCTCATACGATCCACTGAAGACTAAACATTTAACTAGAGAAGCATTTTAGAGCCGAAGATCTCATCATGGTAAGATGAGCTGGGAATCTATCTGGGATTGTTCAGAGACGCTTACATTACTCTAGAATGAAAGTATTTTTCAGAAAGGTTTGTCACAAACGTGCCGCTCTAATATTACACAACTTTACATTCCTTTGACATGTTGATCATTCATGCTGATTCGGTCTGAAAGAGGCCAAATTGGCAGAGGTGAACGGGACAGGTGCATGCTACCGTCTCAAAATAGAGTGATGTTAGTTTGACCACAGCACGGTCAGCATTTGGAGCAGCAACAGCTGCCACAACAAAACTCACAGAGCCGTTTAAAGCAGCATACTTTAAAACCTTGAGCGCCTGATTGCTGCAGTTTGTGTCAGAATTCCCCACTTCTTCTTACAGTGTTATCTCAGTGAAACCTGATGCAGATTTCTGGATTCACGGTGACTTTCACTTTCAAAGGATATCATTATACTCAGTTAGGTCCAAAAATGTCAACATGTTGATAGTCTTTTATTGTTTATTGGGGGAAAAAAGGTCTATAGGGTAATATTAGTAATGCTTCACCATGGTGAATGAGAGACAAAGTAAACAAACTTCGCTGTAGCCTACATATCACGGTCAGACAGCATGTTGTTGGTGGTATTTGGGAGTAAGGAGCACAGCAGCATCCAACGGGACTGAAGTGACATTTACCGGTCTGTTTACATGCTGTTTAATGTGCTCCTACTGAGCAGCTAATTAGCTATGTAGCCCGCAAATTGACATTAGCAGTGCACTTTTGCCCTGCTAATGTTTGTTGGCTCGCTGACAAGGTAAGGTGCAGGAAAAACCTGCTACTGATCAGGTAATGTGGGTTGCTGTTCAGAGATTTGCATGAGGCTGCAAATTTGTGCTTTCAAAACATTTTGCTCAGGCCAGAATCCTGATTGGATCATACAGACGGAACAAAGCTTTATCATATGGTTCCTAAGATCTATTCACTCGAATGGCCTCACAGTATGTAAAGGTGCTGTATTTAAGAATTGGCAAGATGTTGAATTCCTACTCCAAACTAATAGGGGGCCACATATTACCAGAGAAAAGGTTAATTGCCGCGAGCTGAAGCTATTTGCTAGTTAGCTCAGTTAGCCATGTAGCCAGCGGTCCAGATAGGAGCGCAGTGCATTAGCCTACATGAAATGTGTTCCCTCACTTCCCTCTCATTTTTTTTCTCATCAACTTTCTCAAGATTCGGAAGAGCAGTTTCACTGTGCTCTTTCGTGTGATGCATTTTCATGTCGCCGTTTTACTGGTGGGGTTATCCAGAGAAAATATTACCAAATAGCTGACATGTTGCTAGCTCTGTCTGAGTCACGTGAAATCAACTTCTTCTTCTTCTTCATTTTCATCTTCTTCGCCACCCTTAAAACAGAAATTGCCTGGGGCAGCACAGCATAACGTCCTGTGTTGGCTTTTAGAGCATCGAAGAAGAATTGATTTCTGGTGTGTAACGTTAAGCAGAGCTAACGGAGCTAACTGGAAAGTAGCAGGGTCCCGTTTCTAAATTTCTACTCACAGATACTGATCCATGCATTTCGACACCATTCTTGATACTGGTATCTGAATCAGAACAACTCTAGAATTTCTTACATATTGCTCCTTTAAGGAGAATCTTAAACTTTCAGAAAGTTTAATTTCTGTAGCCACCGTCTTATCTACATCACAAAAACACCTACATTTTTTAACAGTTTGCTTTTATTTACTTGAGGTAATGTGAGTCTGTGGCTGTCGTGGTAGCACAGAGTAGCAGAACAGTACTGTAGTCAATGTAAACACAGAAACCTCAGCTTCCTTGCTTTGTGTTCCATCATTTGTATGGAGGCCAAAACCTACAGTAGACATCCTGACAAGCCAGAGCAACTAATACAGCCAGCTTCTTTACAGCATCAAACTACTGTGACCAATCACTACTTTATTCGTGGACCACACATGCACCCCAAACACTGCTACTAACCACTGATAATCCTGCTCCGTCTCACAGCCCAGCAGGCAACTGAACTCCACTGCAACACAATTCTCTGCACATTACTGTGACTGAGATAAACACACAATGGGAAAAAGAAAGAATTTCTCATTGCTGTAATTCAGTTTGCTTTATTGTTTGCAAAGGAGCTTGCTCCAAAGTGACTATTTATTTCTTCTGTAACAATGGAGCTCTTTCTAAGTGTGTTTGTATGTGTACATGATTCACTTCCTCTTGGCCCTTCAGTTGCAGAAAACCAATCTAAAGTGAGCTGAAAATAAATACTTGTACCTCTGCCTGGCTTATTTGATTCAACAATCAAGATAAACATGGAGAAAGTGTTTTGCTGAGGGCTCCTGTTCTGTTCAGTGAGTCATAATGATTCTGTCATGTCTGTTGATGTATAGTGTGTACATTTACCTGCAGCAGGTGGCCCCAGTAGCATGGGGAAGCACTCGATGATGGTGACCAGTCCAACAGCACTTGGGAAGCGTTGACTTCCCATCAGGTCCATCAGACATTCAAATATCAGGGCAAAGACCATGCCAAAACTCACGCCAAAGAATACTGCGTAGACCACCAGGAGGGCGTAGCTCTTCATCAGCGGGCACAGTAGGTGGCATGTGCCGTTGAAAACCACGGCAAAGCTGAAGAAATACTGGATTCTGGGCCTGATCCACTTGCTGTTGGCAACCAGGCCTGTGCCTGGTCGAACAAACATGTCCACAAAGCCCATAATAGACAGCAGATAGGCTGCAGAATACTCCTCTACGCCTTGGCTAATAGCGTAGGCTGGCAGGAATACAATGGGCGCATACGCGCCGAAGATGAACATCATGCTCCCAATGAGGTAAATGACGAAGCCTCGATCTCTAAAGAAGGACACATCCAAGAACTTCTTGGCATTCTTCATCCAGCTCCTGTTTACCTTTGTGTTGCAGCTACTTGGCTGTTCCTCCACCTTCTTCAGCAGTTTACAAGCAGATGGTTTGGAAGGTGGAACGACAGGTCTCATCAAGGCCCCAGCAACACAACAATTGAGCATCAGAGCCCCGAGGATAAGGAGACTTCCTCTCCAGCCAAAATTGACCAGTAAATATTGGTTCACAGGGGCCACGAAACATAGAAACACTGGACTCCCGGCCATGGCTAGTCCGTTGGCTATAGGTCGCTTGGCCAGGAAGTATTTGCTGATGATGGTGAGAGAGGCGTTGAGGTTTAAGGAGAGTCCAAAACCTGTGCACAGAGAGGAAAAAGAACACTGTCAGGTTGCAGAAATACTCAGTAAGAAAACCTTTCTGAAGGGTCCTCGCTAATTTAATCAAGACTGATTCTGCTTGGTGCTCATTAAGGTTCCATCTCATTTCAATTTTGCTGCTTAAATCTCATTACAGAATGCTGGAATTATTTCAGATATAATTTCTCCATTTAAGTAGAAAATAAATTAGAGAGCCTGGGTAACACATTCACTCATTCACCTTTTTTTACCCCAAATTCAATTAAACAGCACCTTGTTTTCCATAAAGATCAAGAGCTACAGGTAGGCAAGTGCTAAATGTTCTCTTAACAAAGTCAATTTAATTGTTTTTTCTGTTTCCATGATATCTTAAGGACAAAGGTTTTTGTTTTTTTGTGAATATAAGTAAAACATAATATCGAAATGTATACCCACAACATAAATCGGGTCCAAACGGAGGATAACCACAATGTTCATATTCAAAAAGGTGACTTTCTGTATCCCTATCCGTACACATTGCATTTAAAAACAAATTAAACATGGTTTGCTCCACAAAAATAGCTTATAAGTAACTAATAAGTGGTTGATTTGCTCATAAAAGTAAGGATTACATAACAAGTCACAGCAAGCACTGACACTGTATGTTGGACATCTTTTTTATGAGGGTCAAGACAGTATCCCAGATGTCTCAATATCCGAGGAAATCTTTGGTCATCCAAACATCAAGGATCAGAAAGTGCCATCTTACTGCTTATTTCACAAATACTTTCTTAATGGATGAAAGGTGTTAACTTACCAAATTAGCATTAGGTAAATGTATGTTCACTGAATTTGACATTTTGGTTTAATTTACGCTAGTTAAAAGGAATGCTCCACTCTTGTTAAACCTTATCTCCATGTCTTTCCTAGAAGGGGCGATTATCACTACATGGTGCAAAGTCCATCAGCACCGCCAATGCAGCCAACCGGTGCAACCCCTGATTGTTCACACGTTGATGTGGGCATCATGTTCATGTTCATCTGTTCAATCTCTGCATGCAGACACTTTAGCTTTGCAGTTTTTCCACCATTTTAATGGCTTCTGTCACTGTTATAAGTTTTCTTTCATTAACAACAGTCAAAGCACATCCGTTTTTTTACTTGCATGTTTCTTGTCCCACACAATCAAAACCATTAATCTGTTCTTGTATATCCTCTATGCCTCACAATTGCTCTACTGTGACCTTGTGTTATGACAATAAGACTATTCTTGACAGTTCATCACTAAAAAAACGACACGAAAGTCAGTCAGTTAAATTTAATGTCTTGGCTAGCAGATGTATATACAACCATAAAGAAAACAAAAAACTAAGGCCTGGAATTTTGCCCAAATTGTTATCTTTTTCTTTTTGTGTAAATGGTCTGTATGTCGGGTGGGTGAAACTGCCCAATGCCTATGTGTCAGCACACCAGGGCACAGGGGAGCAGAGCAGGGCACGCACATGCCCTAGCCACTTGCTGGGCCGATTAATCCTTCACAGCAGTCCTTGGCAGGGTAATGAGCCTCGCAGGGTTACAGGGAGCCCCCATGTGACGACCATGATGGGAGCCTACGGGAGAGTACAGAGGGCCACAGAAGACCATGCTCTCTGGGATCAGGCACAGCTATGTCTTAATTACCGTCCGGGTCCTGGTCCCCTTGGTGCTCTAACTGCACCCCAGGAGCTGGGGCAGATGCCCTGGGCCCCAACAAACAACACAACAGCCCAGTCAAGGGAAGAAGATTTGGCAACCCAGAGTTTCTGAAGGGATGTGAGAGATGTCGACTTTCCCTAACCCACACACAGGTACTTCATCTTAGCTTTCGATTCTGATCGACTAATTGTCCAAGGATCCCCTCGGCTGGTATGAAAACTATCAATCTGGCTAAAATTCACTAGGCAGCAGCATCACAAGATACTGTAAAAGAATATATTAAAAAAATATCTGAGTACTTTACCTCCAATTATGCCGATGCAAAGGTAGAGGTAAATGATGGAGTTCCCAAAGGAAGCAGTTACCATAGACACCCCGCACAACAGTCCGCCCAGCATGACTATTGGCCGGCTTCCATAGCGCTTGACCAGCACACTGCTCACCGGTCCTGTAAAGAGAAAGCAGTTCAATTATGATCTTATGTTAGATTTCAATACAAACAGTTAGTAGTTAGTAATGAACTTTTCTACTGGTGGTGATTAACAGTTTACACAACTGCACCAGTTCCCACTCTAGGTCTAAACCAAGGGCAAAAGAACGTCACAGCAGGTGATGGAACGCCACACTTTTGCGTCCACTGCAAAAGCAACTTTGCGACTCATTACACTCTCCCCTAAAAATGTCAAATACCGCACTCTGTGATCAATCAACAATTAAACAGCCTTTTATATGCTGTCAGTCTTCCCTTCATTCATAACCTTGCCTGAAAGAGTGACATTGCACCAGCAGTCCTTCTGCAGCACGCCGTAATGATAACTTGTTTCTTCTCTGTGCAATAAAGACCAATCAGTTGAATATTTATCTTACTCAATTCATATAGAAAAATGGGCCGAGCATCAATCAAACTAATATATGGACTGCCATGATTACTGAAACATACTGCGGTTTGAAGTGATGTGAAGGGTGTCTACGTGGATGGTGATAACTGAAAACAGTTCACCATGGCTGACAATTCATTTCTCAGTACATGATTAAAAATATTTTATATCGAGAGGGAAAGTATGTTGTCCTAAAGTGAATCTGCATTAACAAGAGTATGTTCTCATTATATTTTTGATTGTTACGACCACATTCTTTAGAACATTTTCTTAATTGAATGTTTTATCACCTGTATGTTACTTGTAAAATATATTTTTTGATTACCCATAATAATTATCAAACCAAAATTAGTTTTTCCTCAAAACCTTTTTTCAATATGAACCACATTTTGGCTGAACATTTGACATACTGTGTTATGGCTTTAAATGACTAACGTAGAAGAAAATACAAGATAATTCACATTTACACATCCAGCAGAAATCTTAATCAATATTGGTGTTCTTTTGGAGTCGCATTTCTGTTCACATGACAACAGAATATACAGTTGTCCAATAATCATTCTTCATATAGCTCTCACCATTAAGTCATTAACATTGGCGTTGCTGAAAACCAATACCCTCTGCAACCTGAAACAAGTCTTATAGAAGCTGTGACACTGAAAGAAGCAGTTGAGCTGTGAAACCGAAACGACAAGCTTAAAGACGCTAAAACACTGCAGAGTTTGGTTAATGACTATAGAAAACTCTTAAGATTACATGTCATGTAATTTGAGCTATTGTTTTAATATAAATGCTGTTTAGATCAATAAGAGGCTGTCTGCTTTTGGGAGTAGGGAATTACTGCGGTTTGTTTTCCAGTCCGAGTGGTGACATCAATACATGGACTTTTTAAAAGGCTTTAGCATCAAGCCAGCATGCAGCAGGTGGGAAAACAGAAGCAGTAGTGCATTGGACAAGCTAACAAGAACATTTTGGACCACATTAAACACAGTTCTGACCATCAATAACACAACATAACACCTTAAATGACTGTCCCATGCTGTTTTATTTGAGCATTT
>OMLP01045271.1:0-22235 GCA_900302685.1 Spondyliosoma cantharus | reverse complement strand
AATAATCATATATAACTAAAGGCAAACTGAGCAAATGTGTTATTTCAGAAGAGTGTATCAAACTGGCAGCCCTTGGTATGACTCAGTACCCATGAAGTAGCTCTCAGTTTCAAAAAGGCTGGTGACCCCTGAACTAGAGTGTCTCCAACTACTATATCTCTATTTGACTGTCTCAGGATATTAAACTTTGAGCAGAGGCTGCAGGATATGGACAAGGAGATACAGGCCTTTAAAAAGAAGGATATGATGAACGTGGAGGTGATGAAGAACAATGTGGGAAATCTCGGTCAAATCACGGCAAACCTAGAGGCTGCTCTAACTGAACTCGAGGTGAGACTGAAAAACATGTGTTGGATACTGCAAATACGCATGTGTTTATATTTTGATTACCCAAGCAAAACATAGATCTTACTTGATCCTAAAAGTCATGTTTCAGATGGTAGCCTGAAGATGTTTGTACTGCTGTCATTCCTCCAGGACATCAACAATGAGCAGACTTTGCTGGAGAAAGAACAGAGCCAGTTCCCGATGCTCCAAATGCTGATAGCTGACAAACAGCCGTATGAACAGCTCTGGACCACAGCACTAAACTTTCAGAGCATGTCAGAAGAGTGGATGAATGGTAGGTGACTCAGATTGGGAAACCACGCCCATTGTTTGTATTTTCTCACGGATACTTCATGACTGCGTTCAAAAAGCTCTAAATAGCACAAACACAACTGATGGACCACTAAACAGTTGTTTTCACATTGGTGCACCTCCTTGATCTTTTAACTCTTAGGTCCTTTCCGACACCTGAATGCCGAGAAAATCTCTGATGAGCTGGACACCATGTGGAGGACCATGCATAAGCTGACCAAGTCTGTCTCTAATCTTCCCGGGCCTTATCGTGTGGCCAAAAGCTTCAAAAGCAAGATAGACCAGTTCAAGCAGCACCTACCCATCCTGACCACCATCTGTAACCCCGGGATCAAAGACCGCCACTGGGAGGAGGTCGGCTAAATTCATTATTTTTTCTTTGCTTCGTTAGATCAGCTGACACTGATAGAAATCCAGTGTCAGATTCACTTTGTAAGGACCAAGTGTCCTTCGTCTCCTGTGATCCATGAAGCTGATGTGAATAATGTATGTGTCTGCAGATCAGCAGCATCGTGGACTTCGATGTCAAACCAGACGAGAGCAGTTCACTGCTGAACATGTTGGACCTGGGGCTGTCCAAGTTCTCTGACAAGTAAGACATTTCACCATGTTGAGAGCAAAATGAGTGTGCATCCTTTTAAAGGCTAACCATGACTTGTAAGTCAACCCTATGCTATGTTAATCACACATTTTAGGGCTGAACTGAATAGTTCAAAGCTCCATTCACAACGTTGACATTTGACTTCAAGGTAGAAATAGTCCAAAATTCAGACTTTCCGGACAGCACTAATACGTTTGCTGAGTTATGGAAAGACCCACCATGATCACAAGGCAATGGATCCTTTTTTTATTTCCGTGCCCTAGGTTGGAAGAGATTGGATCATCAGCCAGTAAAGAGTACTCTCTGGAAAAATCCATGGAGAAGATGAAAAATGAATGGACTGAGCTGCGGTTCTCTTTCACTCAGTACAGAGATACAGTATGACGAACACATTCACAATCACATACATTTACCTAGACTCACCTCAAGCTAAAATACGCAGACATAGTCAGTGTAACATGTTCATCAAGATTTACATCCTGAATGTAAATGTTGGTTATGTTGCTGCCCATGATTTTTTTTATACACAACATTGACATCAACTTGCATTAAATAGACTTAATGTTCCATCATAGGGCACCCATATTGTGTCAGCAGTGGATGACATCCAAATGCTTCTTGATGACCACATTATAAAGACACAGACCATGCGAGGTTCACCTTTCATCAAGCCAATAGAGGCTGACTGTAAGGTAAGACACAGCAACACAAATCACTTTTTGTCTCCTTGAGCACCTGAAAGGGATAATAAAGCCTTTCCTTTATTGGTCAGTAGGTATGAATAATAAATGTTGCCATAGTGAACTTTGCTTAAAAAAGATAACTGGATGTCTTATTTCATTCTTTACTTAAAGAATAGAACAATGGTGCTGACTAATCACGCTGCACGATATATATTTTCCTAAAACCTAAAAGCTTTTAAATAAAAGATGAATTACACATCACTCCTGCTGCTGTAGGATGATACAGGACCTTTATTGCATATTCCTACAAGCAGCTACAGTTAAATTATTGCAACAATCAACAATCTAACTCAATATAATATTTTGATGCTTTTTATGACTTTATATTTAATAAAAAAAGGAAATTTATTCTCACTGTGGATCCTTTGAGACATAAAAGTTTTAAATTCTTCATATTACTTGTGGGCAAAGCTGGTAAAAAGCTGGTGTGTCCTAGGAAATTGGAAATCTGAACATCCTCCTTCACAGTGGTAAAGGTTAAATCAGTATCATATCCTATAACACACCTGAAAAGATCTTGTATAACGTGAGGAGGAAACTGGCAGCATATGAAAAAGTGTGGGGCTCTTTTAAGAGCTATTATTCAACCCCCTCGCCTGGTTAATAACAATGGAAACTTGTTCTCCTGTGCTCTTATTGTCTACTTAATTTTGCAATATATACTTTGTGAACATACATTGGGTCCTCATACCATACACAATGAATTAATCTATTTTTCAATTGTAAACGCAGACACATTTCTACCATACGGGGGCTGTTGGTGAGTGGTGGCAGAGTGTTTTTTGTTTATCTGTTTTTTATTCTCATGTTTATTTGTTTATTGGAAAAAATGCTTCAATAAAAACATCTTTTTTTTATGATTTTACAACTGAAAATATGTCTAAAAGTCAAAGAGCCTAAATTAAACATACATAAAATAAGCTCCATCACTTCTGTGTGTGCACCTCTGCCAACTAAAGACACAAAAATAACCTGTCTGCAGTGAGAGGTGTTCTGAGCTGCTATAAATTCAAGCTCAATTTCATGCCAGAGCAAGTAACAAAATTGTCTGTATTGTATCAACACAACCTCAGTAGCACCATTTTATACAACAGTGAAACTGACTTTGTTTGAAGTCCTGAAATTGCCATAACAAGACTTGAAACAACCTGTTTGAGGAATGCTGGCTGATAGTCAATACATAGTAGTCTTATGAATCCACATGTATTTTTTAAGGCTTGGTCTCAAAATATTTAGTTCCCACTGCCACACTGCTTGTGTATAGTTTTCACCCTGCTATCTTGTTTTACTTTTTGTGGGTTCTTCTCTGTAATAATTATTTATTGAGTATGATATGGCTTTCGTAGGATTGTAAAATGCAACAGCTACAGCTTGTTGTTGCTATAATTGGGTTATTTTCATATAACTTTTCTACCTAGCAATGGGAGGACAAGCTGCTAAGTATGCAGGACATCCTAGACTCCATGTTGACGTGTCAAGCCACTTGGCTCTACCTTGAACCCATCTTCAGCTCTGAGGACATCATTGCCCAGATGCCTGAGGAGGGACGTAAGTTTGCCATTGTGGACGGCTACTGGAAGAACATCATCGGCGAGGCCGTAAGACCCTCTTGACACATAAACTCTTGTTTCAGTCTGCCAAAATTGAGTCTTATGTACTTTGCTTCACTTTGGCTGCTGTGTGAATTCAATGTTCCAGGTTAAAGAATCACATGTGCTGGTGGCTACAGGCCAGCCCAACATGCTGGAACGGCTACAGGAATCCAATGTGTTTCTAGATGACATCCAGAAAGGCCTCAATACCTACCTGGAGAAGAAGAGGCTCTATTTCCCCAGGTATCGATAGCACTAGCCCTAATAGTACCTTATCATTACACAATGACACAATGACCACTTGTATAAACAATCTTTTCTGTTGGTCATGTCAAGTGGTTATTTCCTCTTCTTCACATTCCCAGGTTCTTCTTCCTGTCCAACGACGAGCTGCTGGAGATCCTGTCACAGACCAAAGACCCGCTGTGTGTGCAGCCCCACCTGAAGAAGTGCTTCGAGGGTATCGCCAAACTGCAATTCACCAAGGACATGGCGATCACTGGCATGATCAGCTCTGAGGGGGAGACTGTGCCCTTCACAGAAAAGATTTATCCAGCCCAAGCCAAGGTAATGGCATAGAAGGGTCATATATATTTCATATTCTTTTATTTCTGTTTTGTCAACAAATTTTACTTTGCTGGAGAAAACATGGTGGAGATGCTGTATGTGGCAGATTGACTGTTTAATTTTTAGGGTATGGTGGAGAAGTGGCTGCTGCAGGTGGAGCAACTGATGCTTAGGAGTGTTCGACATGTCATCCATGAAGGAGTGATTCAGTATCCTGAGGTATTTAGAGTCGGAGCTTAATTTTTGAATCTGTGATTAACTTCGGTTGACTGAACGTAGATGTAAGCAAGTTGTAGCTATACTGGAGACTTGGATTGTTATAAAAAAAAAACATCAATTCTTTACAACAATGTTAAAAGATTCAGAAATAAAAGGTTATCCAAGAAGTGTAAATTGCAAATATTACCATTTTCTCTGGTTCAGATGAATCAATGACCATAAGAAGTGTGCAAAACTCTCCACTGTGTAATACTACTTTTTTTCTGGTAGGTGCCCAGAAAGAAGTGGGTGTTGCAGTGGCCTGGCCAAGTCGTCATTTGTGCCTCCTCCATCTTTTGGACCACTGAAGTATCTGAAGCCATCCAGACCAACTCTCTGTCTGTCAGTCTGTAAATCCACCAGTGCATCCACTGATAGCTTTCCACATGGAATAACATCTTCTTAGCCCAAAAGCGACATAATTATCACGCAACGTAGTACCATATGATTTTTCATTCCACCCACAGGCTTATGTGGACAAGTGCAACTCCCAGATTGCTGATATTGTGGAGCTGGTGCGTGGAAAGCTGCCAGGAGGGGCAAGGATGACCCTTGGTGCTCTTACTGTTATCGATGTTCATGGTAATATAACCGTTATTTTAAAAAGATAGAAAGAAGAAAGTCTGTGGATTAAATCTAGCTTGCAGAAAACGTTCATGTTTTTTTCTCTCCTAGCTCGAGATGTTGTAGCAAAACTGGCAGAGGACCGCATCTCCTCCCTGAATGACTTTGCGTGGATTTCTCAGCTGCGTTACTTCTGGGAGGACGGTGAAGTGATGCTGCGCATGATCACCACCTGCTTGAAATATGGCTATGAATATCTGGGCAATTCCCCACGTCTTGTAATCACACCACTTACTGACCGCTGTTACAGGTAACTTACAGTATATCTGATCCTTCATCCGTGGCTGGCCTTAGTGTAGCCATATTCTAACAGTAACACAAATGTTAAGATGTTAAGTTCTCTTCTCTTGTATGGTTCGGTCAAATGACTTTGTGCGACACCAGAACTCTAATGGGGGCTTTGAAGTTAAACTTGGGGGGAGCTCCAGAGGGTCCTGCTGGAACTGGCAAGACTGAGACCACAAAAGATCTGGCAAAAGCTTTGGCTAAACAGGTACAACCAGATGTTTTACACTGATCTGCATTTTATGTGTTTTTGTCTTATTGCTGATATTATTATATCATTATTACTATTATGTAATAAAGCTTTTATGTGTTTCTAGTGTGTGGTGTTCAACTGCTCCGATGGTCTGGACTACAAGGCCATGAGTAAGTTCTTCAAGGGACTGGCTCAGTCTGGAGCTTGGGCCTGCTTTGATGAGTTCAATCGTATCGAGGTGAGCACAACTATTAAATCTGTTCAACTGAATGAGACTCAGTTAGCTGAATAGTAGCCTAAATATTCAATTTAGTGTTGTTTTGTTTTTTTCAATGTGGTTGTTATTGTTGTTAAATTGAAAAATGGTAATAATAAGAAATCAGTTTGGCTTATAAGGTGAAGAATCATTAAACATTTGGAATAAAGTTTGCAAACCCTTAACAAAATCTGTTTTCCTCCTACTCAGACACCCTGCCAAGTTCAGCTCATTTACAGCTCAGCAGGATGTAGAGACACTTCTTTTGCTTTTATGCCAAGTTGATTGGATTATTTTAATACGCTTAAAACTGTCCTAACAAAGGGTGTAAATGACAGATTGAAGCTGACACAAAACACTGCTGCTACACTACAAAAATGAAATGGCAGAATGTAGCTCTATTCTTGTCTGCATTGCACATTTTTTTTTTATAGAACCAGTTAAAGGCACCTTTTTATGTGTTAGAAAATCCATAATTTTATATCTTGCCTGTGTGTGTGTGTGTGTGTGTGTGTGTGTGTGTGCGTGTGCGTGCGTGCGTGCGTGCGTGCGTGCGTGCGTGCGTGTGTGTCATAGGTGGAGGTGCTCTCTGTGGTGGCTCAGCAGGTCCTCTGCATACAACAGGCTGTTGCCAAGGATCTGAAGACCTTCATGTTTGAGGGGACAGAACTGTCCCTAAACCCGACGTGCTCTGTGTTCATCACCATGAACCCTGGTTACGCTGGCAGAGCCGAGCTGCCTGACAACCTAAAGGTACGTCCCTGTAGCACTGTTGCGTAGTCTGAAATATGATTCAGCAGAATCTTATGATGACGAAAAAAATGGGAAAAATGTTAAATGAGAGAATTTTATGCCGGATGTCTTTTCCGGTCATAGGCTCTTTTCCGTACTGTGGCCATGATGGTGCCCGACTATGGTCTCATTGGAGAAATCTCTTTATATTCCATGGGCTTCATTGAATCTCGCAGGTATGTGTGAATGGTGTCCTGGACAAAATATTTTTAGTTAGCATATTTTTTTCTGGGCTAGACTCCCAGTTGGTTCAGCCACCAAACCTCATCGTTTACAATTTCACTGACAGTCTGGCCCAGAAAATCGTGGCCACGTACCGTTTGTGCTCTGAGCAGCTGTCGTCCCAACACCACTATGACTACGGCATGCGAGCTGTGAAGTCTGTGCTGACTGCAGCAGGGAATCTGAAGCTGAAGTATCCGGAGGAGAATGAGAGCGTTCTGTTGCTGAGGGCGCTGATGGACGTCAACATGGCCAAGTTTCTGGCACAGGATGTGCCACTGTTTCAGGTGACACATTTTTTAGCAAACCAAAGCGCATTTCTATGAATGAATCAGTTGGTTTAGTGATTATTTCACTAAATTCTCCTGCTGCTGTCCACAGGGTATCATCTCTGATTTATTCCCTGGAGTGGTCCTTCCAAAACCAGACTATGATCTCCTCCTCAAGGCTCTTAATGACAACATTGCTAAATTGAACCTCCAGCCAGTCCCATGGTTCATTGGCAAGATTATCCAGGTACCAAAGAGTATTGGTTTCTAATTCCTATGACTCATAAAAGTTGTTGGGTTCATCGTTGTTTGTTCAGCCACATATATGTACTAAGAATTTGATTTGTGATTATGCCCAGGTGTACGAGATGATGCTGGTACGCCATGGTTTCATGATAGTTGGAGATCCTCTCGGAGGAAAGACTTCTGCATATAAAGTTCTTGCTGCTGCTCTTGGAGACCTTTATAAAGGTATCTATTTCAGTTAACACTCGTCTTGTGGCTGCCACCCTGTTTTTTAAATCATAATTTGGCCCCGAACAAGTTTTCTATTTGTTTCTCTTTTTTGTAAATTACATCATAAGGGTTTATTCTTTCTCCCTCCACTGTTTCAGCCGAGCTGATGGGGGAGTTTGCAGTGAATTACTGCATCATCAACCCTAAGGCCATCACCATGGGTCAGCTGTATGGCTGCTTCGATCCGGTCAGCCACGAGTGGTCCGATGGCGTGCTGGCCACCTCCTACAGGGATCAGGCTATCTCCACCTCAGAAAATCGACAGTGGATCATCTTTGATGGGCCCATTGATGCTGTCTGGATTGAGAACATGAATACTGTGCTAGACGACAACAAGAAGGTACTGGACATTTCTATACCTTAACTGTAATTTTGTTTAGTTGTTTTGCTCGATGTTACATGCTGACATGCATTCATAGTTTTTGTAAAGGATTTACCTTTGATTTAGAGTCTTTAATTCAGTTGTTCACTCTATTCTGTGCTAGCTTTGTCTGATGAGTGGTGAGATCATCCAGATGAGTCCCAAGATGAGTCTGATCTTTGAAACTGCTGACCTGGAGCAAGCCTCTCCAGCTACCGTCAGTAGGTAAGCAACGCAGACAGAAGCTGGAACAGCAACAGTGGCGTGTTGAAAAACAGAGTTACTGTATTAAATGTAACGATCTGTCTGAAGGTGTGGAATGATCTACATGGAACCTCATCAGCTGGGCTGGTCTCCTTTTAGAGATTCTTACATGAACACACTGCCTGAGAGTCTGAGCACAGAACATAGAGAACTGGTGAGATTACAGAATGCATGTCCTCAAGATGTCAGTGAGTCTGATGTGACTTACATGTGTTTCTTGATCTTTTGTCCTGCAGATAGTGGACCTGTTTGATTGGCTAGTTCAGCCCTGTCTGGACTTTATAGACAGAGAGTGTCGCTTTGTTGTTCAAACATCTCCCATTCACTTGACCTACAGCCTAATGAAGTTGTACACCTGCCTGATGGGTTCGTATGAATCACCTTTAATCGATTATTCATGCATAATTATCTTTGTCAGTGCGTGTGTGTGTGTGTGCTAACATTCCTGTCCACACCCAGATGAAATATCTGCATCAGGAGCCAATGATACACAGATGTCCAGCCAGCAGATAACTATGTGGCTGCAGGGTCTGTTCCTATTCGCGGTTGTATGGACTCTGGGTGGGACCATCACTGCGGACAGCCGTAAGAAGTTTGACGTCTTCTACCGCAATCTCATCATGGGCATGGACGATGAGCACCCTCGACCGAAGAGTGTCCAACTGAAAAAGACGAACCTCTTCCCAGAGAGAGGTCACAAAATTGTATAGAAATTGTTAAATACAAAGCTGTTAAACCAGTTAAAAATCTGCCTGTTTAGATTAATAAAACATAATGTTCACTTATTGTTTTACAGGCACTGTCTATGACTTCTACTTCCATAAAGATGGACAAGGACAGTGGAATGTATGGACTGATTCAATCACAAAAAATGAAAACGCTATTCCAGCTGGGGCCAATGTGAGTGTGTTTATGTCACAGAGGTTACCGCAGCTAAACATGCCACCGTCCACTTATCACTAAGAATCTGCTTAAACTCACCAGGTGTCAGATCTGATCATCCCAACCATGGAGACAGCACGCCAGCTTTTCTTCCTGCGTACCTACCTGGCACATGAAATACCCATGCTGTTTGTCGGGCCCACTGGCACCGGCAAATCTGTCATCAACAAAAGCTTCCTCGTTAAGCTGCCTAAAGAGCAGTACACACCAAACTGTATCAACTTCTCAGCCCGAACCTCAGCAAATCAGACACAAGACATCATCTTTGCCAAGTTGGACCGGAGGAGAAAGGGCGTGTTTGGACCTCCTGTTGGGAAGAAGTGTGTCATCTATGTTGGTAAAGAACGATGCATATATGGTGTGATCTCATACCGGAGGGTTAGAAGTAGATTATTGAGTGAGAGTGTCACATATTGACAGTCATCTTTTCTACATAGATGATCTGAACATGCCAGCCAAGGAAATCTACGGCGCGCAGCCCCCAATCGAGCTGCTGAGGCAGTGGATAGACCATCGTCACTGGTATGACAAGAAGGACACCTCCAGACTGGACATAGTGGATGTTCTTTTTCTGTCTGCGATGGGGCCTCCTGGTGGTGGGAAAAATGACATTACAGGTATTTCATATTAGTAATATTTTGAAAGAAAGCAGCAGCATTGTTGTTTACCGTAACTGATAATCACAAAATGTTTGGAATGCTAGGTCGCTTCACCCGCCACTTGAATATCATCTCAATTAATGCCTTTGATGATGAAACACTGACCAAGATATTCGGCTCCATCACCGATTGGCACTTCAGCAAAGGCTTTGATGCATCTTTCTACAGGTAGCCCATCAAATATGTATCATAGAGTAGCAGAATTATATACATTTTCTTTGTCAGAGAGACACACTGTATTCTGTATTGTGTCCAAGGCTAGGCAAGATCATGGTTCAGGCCACCATGGCAGTCTATAAAGACACCATGGACAGCTTCCTTCCAACCCCATCTAAGTCCCACTACATCTTTAACCTGCGGGATTTTGCCCGAGTGATACGAGGCGTGCTGCTGGCTCCGCATACACACATGCAGGTAGGAGTGAAAACAAAAATGACATGTTTAATCAAATTGTTCTGAATTGCTCTGTCTCTTCCTCATGTACTGTACGTTGGCTTTACATATCAGGAAGGAGACAAACTGATCCGCCTGTGGATCCATGAGGTCTACCGAGTTTTCTACGACCGACTCATCGACAACGAAGACAAGGAGACATTCTTTGGCATCGTCAAAGAGAGAACCTCAGACTTCTTTAAGAAGAGTGTGGAAAAGGTACATATTTGTTTAGTGAACACATACACACTCAATGAATGAGTTTTAAAAAAATTAATGATTAACTAATAATCAATTGTTAAGTCAGCCGACCATCAATACAAAATTTGTGCAAACTTTGCATCCCTAATCGTGAATCTCTCCCATTGTTTTCCAGCTCCTGAGCCATCTCAGCCCTGATGGTAACGTAGTGGACGAGAGCATCCGAAGCTTGTTCTTCGGTGACTATGCCCAGCCTGATTCTGATGTCAAGGCCTACGATGAAATCACAGACTTGTTTGCCTTACAAGGGGTGATGGAGTTCTACCTGGATGAGAACAACAGCTGCAGCAAGGCCCCCATGTCCCTTGTAATGTTCAAGTTTGCCATTGAACACATTTCCCGCATCTGCCGTGTGCTGAAACAAGACAACGGCCACCTTCTTCTCGTCGGGATTGGCGGTTCAGGGCGTCAGAGCACCACCAAGCTGGGCACCTTCATCAATGATTACGTCCTGTTCCAGATTGAGTTGACCAAGAACTACAGCATGTCAGATTGGCGCGATGACCTGAAGAAGATAATGCTTAAAGCAGGCATCGAGGGAAAGAACCTGGTGTTCCTGTTCAATGACAGCCAGATTAAGGATGAGGCCATGTTAGAAGACGTCAACATGCTGCTGAACACTGGTGATGTGCCCAACATCTTTGCTGCGGATGAACGTGCAGAAATCATAGAGAAGGTGCAGGGAATTGCCCGGATGGAGGGCAAAAAGATTGATGCCACTCCGCTCTCAATGTACAACTTCTTTATTGACCGTGTGAAGACCAACCTTCACATTGTGCTCGGTAGGCACCTTTATATGTCCTTTTGTTGACTGAAGTTTTACAAAGTTTTTATGTAACTGGGAATTATTGTTTTCTACAGCCATGAGTCCCATCGGTGATGCATTTAGGAACCGTCTTAGAATGTTCCCTTCCCTTATCAACTGCTGCACAATTGACTGGTTCCATGCGTGGCCAAATGATGCTCTGGAGATGGTGGCCCACAAGTTCCTGGAGGATGTGGAAATGGACAATGACATCAGACTGGAGTAAGGACATAAGATGGGTGTAAAAAGTCGTCCTCATTCACTTATTAACAGTTGCATTGACAAAATTTAATCTAGGACTGAGTAGTATACTGACCCTTTTTTCCCATGATCTCAGGGTGGTGGAGATGTGCAAGACTTTCCAGACAAATGTCGGAGATATGTCTCAAACATACCTCTCCCAGCTGAGGAGACACAACTATGTCACGCCCACCTCCTACCTGGAACTCATCCTCACCTTCAAGAATCTGCTCACTGTCAAGAGGAATGAAGTGGATACTGCAAGGAACCGCTATATCGTTGGTCTCCAGAAACTGGAGTTTGCTGCATCTCAGGTGATGCACCCTGTTGTGTATATTACCTTGAATCCTACTGTGTTTATTTGGCAAATCATCAGCCAACCTGGTTCTATGTCCACAGGTGTCAGTGATGCAGGAGGAGCTGACAGCCTTACAGCCAGAGCTCATCCAGACCTCAGCTGAAACAGATAAGATGATGGTGAAGATAGAGGGGGAAACAGTGGAGGTGGATGCTAAGAAAGAACTTGTGTCTGCCGATGAGAAAGTGGCTAATGAAGCAGCAGCTGCAGCCCAAGCCATCACGGTATACATGTATTACAGGAGCCACAGTAAAAAAGTCCATAATTTGTATACATTAGTTTTCATCTTTTTTCTCTAAGTATACATAAATCAGCCAATTGTTTTTAAGATGCATCAGACACAGATTGTTGTGTCTTTCAGGATGAGTGTGAGGGAGACTTGGCAGAAGCAATGCCTGCATTGGAGGCTGCCCTCTCAGCTCTGGACACCTTAAAACCTTCAGACATCACAGTTGTTAAGTCTATGCAGAATCCACCGGGTCTAGTCAAACTAGTCATGGAGTCCATCTGCATCATGAAGGGCATCAAACCTGAGAGGAAACCTGATCCTTCTGGCACCGGTAAGATCATAGTTCTGAAAATGTAAATATATAAATATAAAATCGACAACAGAATGACTATTTAAATTATTTTGAAGGTAAGATGATTGAGGACTTCTGGGGCCCCTCAAAGAAGCTCCTTGGAGACCTGAAGTTTTTGGACAACCTCAAAGCCTACGACAAAGACAACATCCCTGCCCCGTACATCAAGAAAATCAGAGACAAGTTTGTCGACAACCCTGAGTTCCAGCCCTCTGTCATTAAAAATGTCTCCTCGGCCTGCGAGGGTCTCTGCAAATGGGTGCGAGCAATGGAAATGTATGAGCGTGTAGCCAAAGTGGTAGCGCCCAAGAAAGAGAGACTGAAACTTGCTCAGGAAGAACTGACAGTACAGATGGAAATGTTGACTGTGAAAAGAGCTGAGCTGAAAGAAGTCGTGGACAGACTGCAGAGCCTGAATGATGAATTGGATGCCATGATTAAGAAGAAGAAAGAGCTGGAGGACAACATTGAATTGTGTTCTCAGAAGCTGATCAGGGCAGAGAAGCTGATAGGAGGACTGGGTGGGGAGAAGGACAGGTGGACGGAGGCTGCAAGGCAACTTGGGATTAGGTATATCAAAATGTTCTCCATTAATTGTCATGATATTTGCTGTGGTGTGTCTGAAGTTTAATATCAATCAATTCATTATTAATTGTTGATATATTTCCCTCTGCAGATACACCAACCTGACAGGTGATATACTCCTATCTTCAGGAATTGTCTCTTACCTCGGGGCATTTACAGTAGACTACCGTATAGAGTGCCAGGAGCAGTGGCTTATCCTGTGCCAGGAGAAGAACATCCCCTGTTCCAAGGACTTTACCCTCAGTAACACTCTGGGTAACCAGGTGGCCATCAGGGCGTGGCAGATCGCTGGACTACCAGTGGACTCCTTCTCCACAGACAATGGTATCATTGTGTTCAACTCCCGTCGGTGGCCCCTGATGATCGACCCTCAAGGTCAAGCTAACAAGTGGATCAAGAACATGGAGAAGGCCAATAAACTTGCTGTTATCAAACTGTCTGATGGAAACTATGTGAGAGTGTTGGAGAACTGCATCCAGTTTGGAACCCCAGTTCTTTTAGAGAACGTTGGAGAGGAACTTGATCCGGTTCTGGAACCTGTCTTGCTGAAGCAGACCTTTAAACAGCAGGGTGTCGAGTACATGAAAATAGGAGAGAATATCGTGGAATATTCTAAAGACTTTTTGTTCTACATGACCACCGGACTGAGGAACCCTCACTACCTCCCAGAGGTGGCCGTCAAAGTCTGTCTGCTGAACTTCATGATCACGCCACAAGGCCTTCAGGACCAGCTTTTAGGGCTGGTAGCAGCCAAAGAGAGACCTGAGCTGGAAGAGAAGAAGAACCAGCTCATTCTGGAGGGCGCTGCCAACAACAAGCAGCTGAAGGAAATTGAGGATAAGATCTTACAAGTGCTTTCCTCTTCTGAGGGGAACATCCTGGAGGACGAGACTGCCATTAAGATCTTGTCATCCTCTAAAATCCTCTCTGAGGAGATCTCAGAGAAGCAAAAGATTGCCAGTGTCACAGAGAAAGAGATTGATGACACTCGCATGGGCTACCGTCCTGTGGCTGAGCACTCCTCCATTTTGTTTTTCTGTATTTCAGAATTGGCCAATATTGAGCCTATGTACCAGTACTCCCTGACCTGGTTCATCAACCTCTACCTGTATTCCATTGCCCAGAGTGTGAAGAGTGATGATGTGGCGGAAAGGATCAACAACATCGTGGAGCACTTTACCCTCAGCATCTACAATAATGTGTGCCGCTCGCTTTTCGAGAAGGATAAGCTGCTTTTCTCCCTGCTGCTCACTGTAGGCATCATGCAGGGTAAGGGTCAGGTCGACGACCAAGTGTGGCGCTTCCTTCTGACTGGTGGCATCGCACTGGATAACCCATTCCCCAACCCTGCTCCGGAGTGGCTGTCTGATAAATCCTGGTCTGAAATCGTCAGGGCATCCAAACTTCCAAACCTGGATGATTTCTTCAAACACGTCCAAGACAACATCTCCAAATGGAAGAAGCTCTATGATTCAGGAAAGCCACATGAGGACCAGTTCCCTGACCAGTGGAGTGAGTTGGTGGGGATGCACAGACTGGTAGTGATCCGATGCTTCAGGCCAGATAAACTGGTTCCAGCAGTGCAGAATTTCATTGTGGATAACATGGGACAGACTTACATTGAACCGCCTACATTTGACCTGGCAGGGAGTTACAAAGACTCCAACTGCTGTTCTCCTCTCATCTTTGTGTTGTCACCAGGATCTGATCCAACTGCAGGTGACGAATCAAATATTTTCTACATTTTAACACGCGATAACGCCGCACTATCTCATCAAACTGTAATTAAATACAGAAGTTCTTGATTGAGAATCATATTGTTTCTTCAGGTCTGCTGAAGTTTGCTGATGACCTAGAAATGGGAGGCAGTAGGATCCAAACCATTTCTCTTGGACAGGGTCAAGGACCCATAGCAGCGCAGATGATTGACAAAGCCATCAAAGCAGGAACTTGGGTGGTACTGCAGAACTGCCACCTGGCCACCAGCTGGATGCCCGCTCTGGAGAGGATCTGTGAGGAATCCATTACTCCAGAGAACACACAGCCCAGTTTTAGGTAACTGATTCTACACAGATTAACTGAAACATGTTCTATCGACAGAAGACGTTAAGTATCTTTTATTCCTCTACCAAGGTTGTGGTTAACCAGTTATCCGTCCGACAAGTTCCCTGTCAGTATCCTGCAGAACGGGCTGAAGATGACCAATGAGCCTCCTAAAGGGATCAGAGCCAACCTGTTGCGCTCCTACCTGAGCCATCCCATCTCTGACCCTGCCTTCTTTGGCAGCTCCAAGAAACAGGTCATTTGGCAGAAGCTCCTGTTTGGTCTCACCTTCTTCCACGCTCTGGTTCAGGAAAGGAGGAACTTCGGACCTCTGGGTGAGAAATATGAACTGTATAATGTCTTTTATTTACATTGGAGCATTTTAATGTGATTTTTTGTTCAAATTGTTTATGTTTATTGGACTATTACTTTGTCATTATATGCAGTTTGTCCATTTTCTCTCAGGTTGGAATATTCCCTATGAGTTTAATGAGTCTGACCTGAGGATCAGTATGAGGCAGATCCAGATGTTCCTGGATGAGTATGAGGAGGTTCCGCTGGAGGCCCTCACATACCTTACAGGTGAAAATGTCATACTTGTTAATGCAGCCGGGAATTCATTTATACCAATGAAACGGGAACGTCACCACTGCGCAATGAAAGCTGTAGTCACTTTTCAAAATAAGTTTTGTCTCAGAGTGCTGAGGATCAGTTGAGAAGCCTCACGGCCCATGTAAGACGCTGCTGTGTAGTCTGGTGGTACAGCCGTGGTATATATAGTGACACCTAGTGAATATAGTATATAGTAACATGATACAAACCTCAAACTTCTCAATTAACATCACAGCAACGTTTTTTTGATTTCCAATTTGATTTTGATCTCTTTCCTTTTAAGGCGAGTGCAACTATGGCGGCAGGGTGACAGATGACAAAGACCGGCGTCTGCTGCTGTCGCTTCTGTCCATCTTCTACAACTGGGAGCTGATAGAGCAGGAGAGCTACCACCTGTGCGAGGATGATCTGTATTTTGTTCCAGCTCATGGTCCCCATCAGGTACCGTCAGAGCTCTGATCAATGCCTAACTAATGCTGTAGCATGATTATTAGTCATGTCACATTAAGCAGCTGTCTTATTACATGATTATGGCCAAAGTAAACATAAACAGCAGCTGGATTAATGGTTTTAATCACTGAGTGTAATATTTGTGTGAAATGAAATCTAGTTAATGTTTGGCCATGAGGGGACCTGTTGAAGATTATCGTTACATAAGACAAATAATTCTTTAATCACCCTCCCTGATAAAGAAATTAATTTTCTTTATTCCAGACGTACGTTGACTACATTCGCAGTCTTCCAATTTGTGCCGATCCTTGTGTGTTCGGACTTCATAGCAACGCTGACATCACTAAGGATAATCAAGAGACCAATCAGCTCCTGGATGGAGTGCTGTTGACTCTGCCCAGGCAGACAGGAGGCGGGGCTAAGTCTCCTCAGGTTTGCGTTATTATATCATATTACTATCGCATTATTACCTGTTGTTGTCTGGAGCATTTTGGCTCATGCTTATTTCCCAGAAGAGACACTACATGCAAACTACATTCACCCTTTGTGCTGATGTTTGTTTGTGTTTTAGGAAGTAGTAGATGAGCTTGCAGAAGACATCCTGTCTAAGCTCCCAGCAGACTTTGACATACAGATGGTGATAGATAAATACCCAGTTATGTACGAAGAGTCTATGAATACTGTTTTGAGGCAGGAACTCATCCGCTTTAACAGGTGAGAACAACTTGTGCTGCTGTGGAGTAAAATATCCTTATTGGGAAAGACTATTGATCAGTCTGAACAGGACACACTGAGAAGAACCTGTTCTCCATCACATCTGTCTCCCCTCCTCACAGACTCATTCATGTGGTGCGCATCAGCCTGGTTAACATCCGCAAAGCCTTGAAGGGACAGATTGTTATGTCTGCTGAACTTGAAAACGTCTACAGCAGCATGCTGGTGGGCAAGGTGCCCGCTATGTGGGCAGCCAAGTCATACCCCTCTCTCAAGCCGATGGGGAGCTACGTGACTGATCTCTTAGCCAGACTGCAGTTCCTACAAGTAAGATTTATGATTGTTATGGGTCACACAGACCTCGAGTGAAGGACACATATTTGTAATATGACTGTCAAGGTGAACACAGAAGTTTTTCAGTCCGGTTTTCAGTTTTTCTCAAGTAAAGGAAGTTGTTTGAATGTGCATGATGGATTGATCAAATCTATAACATTCAGTATTAAGTAAAACAACACATGTTCTACACAGAATAGATTTTCTTAATATTCTGACCTATGTGTATGATTGGATGTCTGTCTTGACAGGATTGGATAGATAACGGCCCGCCTACAGTCTTCTGGGTCTCTGGCTTCTACTTCACCCAGTCGTTTCTTACTGGGGTGGCTCAGAATTTTGCCAGGAAGTACACCATCCCCATTGACTACATTGGCTTTGAATTTGAGGCATGGATTGCTACATTTTGTCTGTGTTTTTAGTCATTCCTAATCATAAAAGTGGGTGGATTTTCACGCTCTGGGTTGCATTCTAGGTCACCAAAGAGGAGACTCACATGGATGAGAAGCCAGAGGAAGGGGCCTACATTAAGGGTCTTTTCATGGAGGGGGCTCGCTGGGACAGAGAGAACATGGTGATTGGAGAGTCCTTCCCCAAGATCCTCTTTGACTCCTTGCCCATCATCAAGCTCAAACCAGGAGAAATGGCCAAGTTTCAACATGAAGATCTCTACGTTTGTCCTGTTTACAAAACCAGCGCCCGCAGAGGGACGCTGTCCACCACCGGACACTCAACCAACTACGTCCTGTCCATCGAGCTGCCCTCTGACAAGCCGCAGAAACACTGGGTGAACCGCGGGGTGGCATGCCTCTGTCAGCTGGACGACTAAGAACTGATTCAATATTTTAAACTATTAAAGAAGTCTGTGCCAAAAACAGCCTCTGTGACTGTGTGCCAAAGTAACAGAGCTAGAAACTGACACATGTTGTTTTTCATGGTGGATGACAACGAAATCTCACGGTTATCCTTTTTCTTGAGGAATTGCAGAATATCTAGCCCGACTCATTGGGTACAGATTTTTAGATTTTAGATTTAACAACCAACCAGACAAAACTATTTTTGATGTAAGAGTCAAGATGAGACATTAGATTGTTGTGTAACAGAGACTGAAACTGATGATTCAGGAGAATAGACTAAACTCCCTCAAGTTGATAATATTAAATATTAGCTGTGAGCTGCACAATAAATGCAATATGTATTGTATTAATGTGGAGAATGTCTTTGGAGATATTGTGAGTTGAGAAACAATTTAATATTTACAAAGTGTTACATATTTATTCTACTCTAATGGGCCGTGGCACTGCATTATTAAAAACTGTTTGCACTATGATGCACCTTACAAATGTTATATATTGTTCTTTGTTTGTGTCCCTGAATGGTGGCGGGTTATTACAAACATGATAATAAAGTTTACATAATGTCATAACAACTGGTCCATGTTTGATGTCCATGAGAATGTTGATGTCTGTCCTGTAACATCTGTCCGGTGTACACTGGACTTGTTCCAGAAGTTCTGCACTCACAGGTCCACCCAGCAGTGTGTCCTGGTGGCAAACACTAGATGGCAGCAGAGGCAAACCAGTATAGCACAGAGGTCTCAGCTGGTACCCACAATACCAGTGTATGTACTGTGTAATCCATATATGTATATTCTTGTGTATCATTAAAGGGTAACTCGACCAATTCAGCACATTAAAGCGTGTTAACAGGTCCTGTGGAGTTCTAGTGAAAAGAGTCATATAAAGCCTTTTGTAGTTCCAGAGGAAGTATTATATAACCTGATGAATTACATACTAAATTGCATTGTGGGTAGCGTGGGCGCCATATTTTAAAGAGCAGTCCACTGGTCTGCCATTAAACTCCTAGAACACTGTCGGACTCGTTATGGACAGTTGGAAAACAAATGATCAGAATCGATGGCGATAAAACCTTTTACGATGCATGCATACATTACCCACAATGCAACTTAGCTAATGAGTGGCATCACTGGAGGCCTTTTACTTGATTACATGCAGTTTCCTGTGGAACAACAAAAGGCTCCATACTATATGTTTATATATGTAGAATACATGTGGACACACTTAAAGGTGCACTATGTAAGAATTTCAGCTAATTTTTCAAACTAATTTCAGCTTAAAACATTACAAATTAACTAAAACCTTTTCATGTCAAAGATGTCTGTGTATTGTGTTGCAGAGATACTGAAGCTAGCATTAACTATGTCTTAAAACCAATTTGTATTTGGAGAGGCGACACTAAAGACAATGTCATTATTTGGACACATAATTAATAAGTGTTGCCAAAATATCTTGAACGCTGAGTCATTTGCATTTTGGTAATTGTGTCATATTATCATCAGCGAGAGCAGTAATGGTTTGTGAGGGTGTGACATCAGACCGCCCTTCCATACTCCAGGGTGGCACGATGCCAAACGGCTGCCTCACCGCCAGTGATTGAGATCCGACTCGGTGTGTGACGACGATTTTCTGCCCCGACAAGCAGATTGATGGCTTAATTATGAAACGCTGAGACTCAGTACAGCACAAACGCTGCTCCACACACTAAAACACGGGATGCCACAAATCACCGCTGAGCCTTTTCATGATTTAATCAAACTTTGGTGAAAGGAAGACGTCCGTATTAAAATCCTAGCTGTACGGCTGCACACACTCAGGCGGCTGGTGAGCGGTGCTGCCGGGCTGATGCTGTATTTATGTCAGCGCTGCTTGATGTTCTCTGTAGTCAGCACTTGTGGCTTCAAACACAATTCATCTGACGTCTGACTTCAGCTGCAGCAATACCAACCCAGATTATAGGGCATGAAATACTGCAACATTAAACCCAGGCTATATATCATCAAGCACAGCTGGACGGAGGCTCCTGACTCCAGTAGTGACCTTATGATCAATGATGGTGGGAGCCACACGTGTCATAACCTTAAAGTTCTGAACAATAAAAGTTTTTGGGAACATCTTGCGGGAACAGTCCCCTCAGGCCTCCTCAAGGTAAAGGTGTTAAATGTCCTCCAGAAGGGGCCTCTGAGAAATAAGAGAAGCATTTCCATTTAATGAAAATGGCCGAACCGAACTGTGTGTGCCAAGAGCAGCCGAACACAAACCATGTCCTCCAACAACTTTACGAGGGCACGACACCTCTATTTGCTCAGTGTTGCATCACAGAAATTCATCCTCCGTTTTCTTAGCAAGGACACGCCGCCGCACAGCTTTTATTGCAGTCATTACATTATGTTAATGTGAGCCGATAATGAAATGAAAGAACCTCCTGTCTTTTCCAGATAAGGTTCCCCTTAATGATTACCTCTGTGTGATACTGTGTTTTATTGTGGGGGAACTGCACTGAAAATGGAGGGAACCTTCGTCACATAAATCACACAGCACATTGGTTTTGCGTCAGTGAACGTCGCACTGACCTTGATTTGTGTAAGTATTGGAATAACTGGGAGTCAACAGGCAAAATCATTTCAGCTATTTGGAGCCTGTTGTTTGTCTCACAGAGACACAATGTGGTCGGCAGTCTCCTCACAGGATGGAACTTTCTGTGCTCCAGTAATTACATTCCAGGGAAGAAAAAAGAAAACTCGTCCGTTTAATTTGGCGTTTACCCTTGAAGAACGGCGTCTTGGCGTCTGTCCACGAGCAATGAATCACAAAAGTGTGCCCCTGAATCCTTGAGCAAAACCCACGACCTTGATTCCAATTCAATTTTGGAAAGACAGTTGATGGCGTGTTACGCCGTGTGTTCGGTTACGTAAAGGGATTGTTTCACAAGTACACAGCAGAGAAGAGCATTAATTTGAGTGCAAGTCTAAACTGCAAAAAATACATATACAGTTCATTAAAGGGTCAGTTCACATAAAAATGAAGATTGAGTTGTGATGTACTCGCCTTCATGCTGAGGGAGAGTCTCCAGAAGCATCGAGATCCCAAACTGATTTGAAAAGACGTCTGATGTGGATACACAAGCTCCACAGAGCCCTGAGGGTGTGAATAATGTCTTTTCAAATCAGTTTGGGATCTTCAGGCTTCTGGAGACTTGGGTTATGTCGGACGAGCTGTATGGAACCATTTCATGTATAATTTACCCCCAGTTGTTCTTTAAGGTCCCCAATTAATTGTTTTCAGAGATGCTGCGACACTGTTTCTCTGTGAAGCTCCAGAAATGTTCTGTGGACTTTGAAACTTCACCTGACTTTACATTCACTTGGGGAATAAGTAGATAATGACTGACTTTTCATTTTTGGGTGAATTTATCCTTTTAATCTGTCAATACACAGAAATATGTGCAGTGTTGAACGTTAAGTCATCATAAAAAGGTTTTATTATCATATCGGCTGCAAATGTTTATAGCTCATTAATAAAGGATTGTTAGAATCAGATCTACAGGTTTAAATGTTTATAAGTCATTAATAATGGGGTTTAATGATCAAATGTGCAGTTATGGATATTAAAAAGATCTTTAATATGCTCATTGCAATATAAAGTCTTCAGTTATGAATTCTTATAAGTCATTTATAAAGGGTTGTGATACAGATACTGCAGTTAAATAATAATAAGCGAAGGCAGAAGAAGGAGTTATAAATATGTTTTTCGACAAATAAGAGAGATTTCCCAACCTGGCAACCCAGAAGTTGCTCCTGTTGACGGATTGTAACTGACCTGTGAACCATCAGTGAGTGATTTATTAAACATTAATAGAAGAGGAGCACCGAGAAACACACGTGGTTGCTGTGGAGACGGAAAATCAGAAAGCAGCCGCTCATGATCCAGCTGCTGCACAGAGACACCAGGAGAAACCACCATCATCATCATCATCATCATCATGTGTGGCGGAGGAGGAAGAGGAGGAGGAGGAGGAGGAAGAGGAGGAGGAGGCGACGGGCTCAATCTACGTTTCCTGAACGCACGCGCACACCCAGCTGTCGAGGAGCTGCGATGAGTTATTGGCGGCGGAGTTCTGGGAAGGTGTGTCAGTCACTGCTGTCGCTCAGTGTGTGTGTGTGTGTGTGTGTGTGTGTGTG
>OMLP01045269.1:3396-57661 GCA_900302685.1 Spondyliosoma cantharus | reverse complement strand
CGTTTGCTTTGTGTTTGGTGCAGGAAGAAACGGTAAAAACGGGCTTTTCTCACGAAAGTGTCCTCAAGCAGGAAGTGTTTGCAAGCAAAAAAAGATGTTCCTATTGGTGGAAAAAGGCACCACACCAACCAATCACAAAATGATATGGCAAACCACGTGATTTGGTTGCTGAGGAACAGGGGGAAGTTGTGGGAGGGACAGCAGCGAAAGAGTGACAGCGACAGAGACGTGAAAGAGACAGAGAGTTGAGAGATTTGTGACATATAGCGTGTTTGGAGTGTATAGTTATTAATAGTTACATATAACTTTGTACATTTAGCAAAAAACTATTTATATTTGCATTGTAAGTAATAAAAATGATTCGTTAAACATATTTGTGCTTTTCACAGTAAAAAATCTAACTTTTTCCTACTCGGATTTCATGTTTTTTTGTGATTTTAGGTCCATTGTGTTAATACAGTATGTCAAAAAATAACTGTACAGTCACACATGTGAGGTAATGCTGAAAATAATGGCACCAAACAAGGCAAGGTGAATAGTTTTTAAGGTGAAATATAATGGTAAAATCAAAAATAGTCAAAAACGGGCAATTATATCCCTGACGTCTCACCTTCAAAGCCAGCCTCATTTGGCCATCCATTAAAAAGCTACTTAACCTCCCACTTTTCTATAGGAATACATACTTCCTGCGTGCAATGCACTAGTCTATCAAATGAAACAGGAAATACCAAAAACCCAAGCCATGACATACATTCTGCGCAGTTCCCTGCTCAGGCATAAATCATGTAAAACATTACGTACTGTATTGATTATCATTTGTTCTGTGGGCACAGCTAAAATCTGACAGATGTCTGTTCAATCAAATGCACATCAGACATGATAAACTGAGATCGAGCCTGGAAAATGAATAATGCAGGCCAATGTTAGCTGCCTCCGCATCATCACTATCCCTCTTTCAAAGCAGATATTTAGGAAACTAGTACCTCTGATTATTTCTTCCAGGAGGGCCTAAAAGAACAGTCAGATGATTGATCAGTATCTTAACTGAATGACTTTTACCCTCAGACAGGTCTACTTTTATGAAAGTGTGTTGAATTCACAGGATACCCATTCACATCAGCGTAAAATGATAAAAGCGTTCTGACGCCTCGGCTGTTATAGTTTTATAGAGGGCTCTTCAGCACGACTTTTTTTCTGTCTGGCAGGAGTAATGTACCAACCCGAAAGATATACTCTAATAAAATGTACTCCTCGGACTCCAAATGAAATGCCACATATCTAATTGTGCTTCTCACTGACGTGGACTTACATAACACATGAAGTCCCTCTCATTACAGTAATGAGGCCGCGGCTGCCAACATGTAAAGGGTTCAGAAAGGAAGTCTGAAGAATGAATGGGTCAGACAACGTTAGGAGCAGCTCTCCCTCTTCATTGCTTAACAAAAGTTTAATATTATCAGACTCTGCTTCATGTTCCATTGTTTCACGGGAGGACAGAGCCGCGGGGGCTTGCATTAAGCGGAAGACTAAAAATGTCAGGTTACTAGATTGACTTCGGTAAAATTCAACACTGGATTTGTCGAACGGGAATGGTGATGGGTGTTAATGGCCCAGAAATGTCACTCATACACAATCTATGCACGCACAGAGCTTTTCCAGAGGGCCAGGGAAATATGGCTGTGTGGAGATGAGGACTGAACCCATAAACTCAAAGATCCCATCTGAGCCGCTGCTGCGCTTATCTGCCTCAAGTGTCTCAGGGGGGATGGAGAGCAGAAATGTCTACTTTATATTTATATGCATGACAGTTTGTTTTGCGTGCGTGTGTGTGTGTGTGCAGTGGTAGCTGCTTCAGGGCAATTTACAGTGATTGCATTCAGACATTACAGTATTGTGCTTGCTCCTGATGAGCTTTCTAATGTGTGCATGGCTGAAATTGAACTCCATAATGTGTGTTTTTCATTGTTTCTGCTGTACTCCTTCATATAATATAATATAATACAATACTGTAAGTGCAGATTATGTCAATCTGAATGTCTTGTTTTCATGTGAATCGCTTCTTTTGTACGCCCAACAGTCCAAAGTGGAACGAACCTCACTTTATCATCATGAAGGTCAAAGAAAACCACCAAGTAGTCACATTTGAAAAGCTTGTGCCAGTTTAAAAAAAAAAAAAATCTTTTATTGTGACCACTATCTTATTGTTTCATCTTTTTGGAGTATATCCAGATAAAGCAGGAAATCTGTCTGTTTATTTCCAGAATGTGGGGGGGTGGATTAAAAATGGAATATAACTTTGTTGGAATTCAATTAAGTGATAAGACTTTTATGTTAGTGCAGACAGTGTGTGGAATAATGGGAATGGGAATAAAAATGTTTAAGAGAATTACTTTACAAAAGTAAGAAATTTCACAGAAATTACAGCTGGATATCAAAGAGACACATGAAAAGGAAATGTGGTAGGAAAAGTGCCCTGGTGTGCTCTGTTGGTAGTAGCTGACTAGCTGGTTACTGCCTCTTCCTCGTCTTTCTTCTGTTTTATGGAGGATGGCAACCAGCATCAAGGTGCATAACATGATTTATTTACTTGATATTTTCAGGTTTGTATTATTAAAGGGTAACTCCACCAATTTTACACTTTAAGTGTGTTTATAGGTCACCGGTCGTACTGCTGCATATGAGAAAAAGTAGTGTGAAGCCTTTAGTGGCTCCAGAGGAAATTAAATTCAAATAAATCCCTCCAGTGATGTCACTCAGTTGCATTGTGGGTAGTGTAGATGCCAGGTTTTGATAAGGAAGAAGAACGCATGTAATTAAAAAGGTGGTTCCTCTGATTCTGCTGTATCGATTTTGATAGTTTGTTTTTAAACTGTCTTCAATGATTCCAACTGTGTTATGGGAGTACAAGGCAGACCAGGGGACTGTTTTTCAAAACCTGGTGCCTATATTACCCACAATGCAAAATTGGCCACTGAGTGACTTCACTGGAGGGAATTCATCAGGTTTCATGCAGCTTCCTCTGGAGCCACAAAAGGCTTTGTACTACATTTTTTAAATTTGCGACAGGACACCCAAAGTGGAGTCACACTTTAAAATCATATCAATATTCCATTTTTAAATAACAGGATATGGCAACACAGCTATTTTAAAGAAAAAATGTGTTTTTAAATGTTATTTCTTGTTAAATTATACATTTCTAATTAAATAAAAAGTGGTTCTCACACATTACTGTATACAATTTATGAATAAATAAACGCTTTTAACCGTAAAATGCAGAGATGCTAGTGTGTGTTGCAGCAGCTGTCACCAGAACTGTCTCATTTCACTTCGGATAACATTTGCTTGTTATCCATTCTGTCTAATGGTGCAGCACATCCAAAGGAATCGGTCTGCACTGTAGATTTCTCTCACCTAATGCAGCGAACATCCGTATCAGCACATTTCACCAAGGACATATTATGAGTGTTACTCTTTGCAAAGCAATGTCTGAGGGAGCAGATTTCTTTCCTTTTCACTGTGATTACATTTTTTTTTTTTTAAAAAAGAGCATAATTTTAAAAAGTCTTGGCTGCCTACAGGCACAAACCAAAACACACACCTAGAAAGGAACATCACATTTTATACTTTCCCCATTTAGACTTTCCTTCTGAACAAAAGTGACCATCTACAGTTTTTCAGTATCCTCCCAAACTGGTTTATGACTCATGCATGCACTACGATCAAGATCCCCCCCGCAACACACGAACACACACAGCACCTTTTCCCTTCCCTGAAAATAATGAAATATCCATGAAAGAGGGGGGAAAAAAAGCTTTCAAATCACTACTCGAAAATAGGTCATGTTTTCTTTCTTCATCTTTTCTGATTGCCCGTGACAGCAATTTCTGAAACAAGGCAAAGGGCTCCTTGCATGGTTCGGATTGTTTGTGTGCAAGAGAGTGGAGGAGGCGGAGAAAGGGACAGTGTTCAACCGAGATGAAATGGTAGAAAAATAGGTAGAAAACAAAAAGAAAATCGATGTAGAAAAACATTTTCCCAGTGTCATCATTTTGTCACTTTGAGAATTACATAAGATGAATCTGATCACAAAAACGGTGACGAGCAGTCTTGCGCGTGCACGTTTTTATGTTGTTGTTGTTGTTTTTTGCTGGTTCTGTTTGCTCGCAGTGTGCGTGATCCTGTGAGATCCTGTGACACTGATCACACGCACTACTTCACATAGGGAATAAAAGAGGCGCACACCAGTGCGACGGTGTTATGAAAGGAAGAGTTGGACAAAAGATGAAAGAGCAAAAGAGAGAGAATGGGGAATCAGCGAGCCAGGAGAGAGAAAGAGAGGGTCTGAAAATCTCGATGACAATAGACTTTCAGAGCAGAACACCAACTGTGACTCAGACATTTTTTGGGGCAGAACTCAACTCAAAGAAAAGAAGAAGAGGAGAGGAAGAGGGGAGCCGTGGCCGTGCCGCCGAGGTTAAAGACGAGAAAGACTGAAGATGCGGCAGGATGCCTCAGAAAAGTATCAGTGACCTTTTATAAAGATGTATCATTTGGCTCTAAGCTCCCATCCATCTTTGAATGGGAGGTGAGCCAGGGCTGAGCATGTTATGGAAAATTGCTAAAAAAGAAAATTAAAGCAACAAAATGTGACACTTTGAGTCAGCAGCTCAGGTCAGACACTACCCCAAAGCATCAGTATTTGACGATCTGGGGATGAGACTCAACATTACCTTAAAAAAACATCAAAAAGTGTCCAGAATCAGTCTCCTAATTCATATTAGTATCATGGGCAGCCTGATAGCTCACCCGGTAGAGCATGCACCTCATGTACAGAGGCGGTAGTCCTCACCCATGTCTGCATGCCCCCCACCCCACTCTCTTTCCTGCATTTCCTGTCTGATTCTCAAAGCTGTCCCATCAAAAAAAACTAAAAATAACCTTAAAAAACTTAATACAGGTGAAAACTAGCTAAAAACACTTATGTGCAGACTTGTGCTGTGTTCAAGGCAACTCAGAAGTTGGAAAAATGTGCAATGGAACGCCTCTCTAAGTCAAATTTCTTACTTGTAAACTCTGTTGTCTGTCATCAAACAACAATGGCAGTGTCAGTATTTGTATATGATTAAACATATACTGTATAAGTATAATATGTTGTATAAAAGAGCTGACATAAAATGTATAATGGCATCTGTGACATCATTTTGGCACAGTCAGCCAAGCTTTTTATAGACTTCTAATGTTGTGTTCCTGGAACCCTTTTGGAAGTTGAAAATTCCAACCTCTGACTTTGACCTGAACACAACATCATTTCCAGTTTATAATGTACATAAAATGTCATTTGTCAGCTCCCTCTCGGCGGATCAGATTGTTGCTGTCATCTTTTTTTCTTGTTTGCTTGTAGTTTTCCGTGCCCAACCCTCCAACCCCCTAACTACCGCTCATTATCATCATCATCAAATCCTCACAGTCCAGTCAGTCCATCGTACCTGCCAGTCTATTGAAAAACCACTTCAGATCAATGCATCCTCAGTCACTACAAGCCAGAGGTATAAATCACAAAGAGCTCTATCTATAAAATCTGCATCTGTCTGGATTCATTTCTAACACAAAGTCAATAAACATATAGTATTATTGTTCTCATTAATCTTCTGTCAATTAGCAAGTGATTGAAATTCTGTCCTTGTCCTATCCTTGTCTATTTTCATTCAGAAAGATTTCACTGAGCAAAGGCCGCGTTAGCATAATGGATAACATATATAAAGGTCTTCCCCTGAACAGAAGACTGTCCTCACATATTATATATACACAAGTGTTGAAATATTCTTTTCTCCTTCTGACGGTGAGAGAACAGAGACTGTAGATTCACTCATGCTGGAAGCAAAGTGATAAAAAGAGGCACATCTGACTCCTCAGCATTAATGCACCATGCAGCTATCTTTGATCACACATCTCCCATTAAGACTCATTAATCTGCCAGCCTATAAAACACACCTTGTCTTTTTTTTTTTTTTTTTGCATAAAACACTCCTCCTGCAGATCCTCCCCTCCAGCTCCAAGCACTTTTACAGCCACATACTGCGAGCACACTCACGCACACAAGCACACACTGGTCTAACTTCACCCCCTGAGTTGCGGGCATGGTGTGTGTATGTGAGCAGTGTGTGCGTGTGGCGTTATGGACACCTGAGGACCTCTTTCAGCCCATTACGGTAGATTTACACCTCCTTCTACACCGTCTGTCCTCAGGAAATCCTTCTGTCCGTTCTCTTCCTTCCCTTCTCATCCGTGTCTTTCCTCGCTGATGCTTTACTCCTCCCATCTGCCCTCCTAATCTGTCCTCTCACTTCTCCTCTCTGCTCAGCTCCTCACCATCCTTTGTCCTTCATTTATTTGTTCTTCCAGCACTTGGTATTTTTTAATGGTTCACAGCATTCTTGGCAGTGAGGGAATGTAACTAAGTAGATTTACTAAATACAAATGTGGGGTACTTGTACTAGAGTATGTTCACTTTATGCTACTCTATACTTCTATGCAATACATTTCAGAGGGAATTATTATCCTTTTTTCCATTACCAATATTTGACAGCATTTTCTTTTTCTTCAACCATATAATATTCTCATTGAAATTCAGAATTTATTTACAAGGGAGTCCAGGTCAAGACGGTAGCATAACAAGTTTCATGAAGAAACAAACAGCAGCATAGAACAAACAACATACATTTTCACATAAAAGAAACAAGCAACTTTCTTAAAACAGAAGCAATTTTAGATTGCTGTAATCTGCTGTAAGAAGCAATCAAAAGTCATACTTGACTAAAAGTAAAGATATTGTATCAAAAAAATACTTTGGTAAAAAAGGGAAGGTTACCAATACGATCAGTAGTTGAGTAAAAGTCATAAAGCATCGGATATGAAATGCACTTAAGTATCAAAACTTGAATCCATTTGTAGTCGAAAATAAATTGTCAACTGTTTTGATAATAGTTTTAGTCATTTGTTCATTTACAAACATTTCATTCATTTAATTGTAACAATTTTAAAGTTTGGACTTGATAACAGTCCTGTTGAACTAAAAATAGATTTTGGTAGAGCAAAGCCCATATTTAACTTGCGATTCAATCCATTATTACTTAATGATATACAATTCCATCAACATACATCCAACTCAAGAACAGACTATCTATCCCACAATGATACCCCTGATGTAACTGACTCTACTTTATGGGAAGCCTTCAAGGCTGTTATGTGAGGACATATCATAGCCTACGAGGCAAAACTGAAGAGAGACAGACAGAAGGAGCTGTCAGAAATCTCTGCTCAGCTGTCAGTGCTCGAAAGTGTCTACAGAACGACTGCCTCACCTTCCAAGCTGAATGATATAATTAAACTGAAATTCAAATATAATTCTATTCTTTCCAACCAAGTGAAACACTTCGAACTGACTGACAAACCAGATAAATTATTGGCGCGCCAGCTTAGAAGCATTCAGGCTAGTAGAACGATTCATAAAATCAAAACCAAAGCTGGGATCATTTCCACAGACCCAAAAGAAATTAATGAATGTTTCCGTAAGTTCTATGAAGATCTTTACACCTCGAAAATCACTGCTGATACCACACAAATTTCTGAATTCCTTCGCACTCTCCACCTGCTGAAACTGAGCTCCTCTGCACAAACAGACTTAAATGCAAACTTAACGTTGGAGGAAGTCGCAGAGGTAATACGTTCCTTCCCAAGCGAGAAAGCTGCTGGCCCAGATGGATTTTATATAGAGTTTTACAAGGTGCACTCAGACAAGGTGGCTCCCATCATGTTGCAGATGTTTAATCATTCTATTGCAACCCATCGATTCCCTGAATCTTTATACTCAGCTAACACCTCCTTGATACTGAAAAAAAGATAAAGATGAGACCAATCCAGCCTCATATCGTCCTATTGCCCATCTCGGCTGTGATCTTAAGGTGTTTACTAAAATACTCGCAAACAGACTTAATAAATGAATTGCAAACGTAATTCATCATGATCAAACTGGATTTATTCCAGGAAGATTTTCTTTTTTTAATGTTAGACGACTGTTGAATATGATGTACTCCAGATACGACAAAGATTCTAACATTTCTATCCTTGCTCTTGATGCCCAGAAAGCCTTCGATCAGGTTACATTTTAACAACAATAAAAGAGTTTGGCTTGGGCGATAACTTTGCTTCCTGGGTCGAAATGCTTTATGCCTCTCGGACTGCCTCAGTCATCACTAACTATGATAAATCACCTACCTTCTCATTACAGCGTTCCTGCCGACAAGGTTGCCCTCTGAGCCCGCTATTATTTGCAATTGCTATGGAGCCCCTTGCTATAAGTGTAAGAAATAATCCCTCTATTATCCCATTAATCTTAGGCAATGTTGATCATCGCATCTTGCTTTACGCGGATGACGTGGTTTTGTTCCTCTCACATCCAGAAGACTCCCTACCTCCCCTGTTAGACCTCATTAAAACATTTGGTGCACTCTCTGGTTTCTCTATAAACTGGGACAAAAGTGAATTCTTGCCTCTTACAGGAGACTTGGGCTCAAATTTCCTTAAAAACTTGCCCTTTCACATTGCTACAGATAAAATAAAGTATTTAGGTGTTTATGAAATTAGATTTGTGCCAAAAGAAACAAATAAAACTTGACAAACAAAAACAAAAATAGGAATTTGAGAGAACATAAAACTAATTTCCAAAATAAAACTTAGAACTTGCAATCAAATTAAATAGTGTAAAGTATTGGTCTTTTACTCTTCTAATAATGCATTATTTTGTTTCCGTTCCCTTAAGCTCTCCCGGGAGAAAACTGACTTCTCTGTCTGATGCTCTGGCTTATATACAGTTCTGATCCATGGGTCCACCTTCTTTTCTCAAGGACAATTACATCATCTTACCGGTGGATAACTCTCTAAAGCTTCCTAAAGAAAAAGGTGCCAGACATCCCCCTCTGGCCCCCTCCCATCTTGGAGCAGTGGGTGTCTTTCGGCAGCGACCTTCTTTTCCTTATCTCATTCCCAGCTCCCGCAGCCCACAGTTAAGCGTGGTTCTGACAATTTGGAAAACACAGACTTACTTTGTCTAAACACAGACTACTGTAATAGTAGCAGGTGCATCCCAGCTGCTGAGCCAGCATCATTTATCATTTCCTAATAAGGGCATGATCTCATGGGTTACTTTAGGTCAGATTTTGATACACCACAGTTTACTTGAGGTCAGATTTTGATCCACTACAGTGTTAATGCTATTAAAATGGTGGCACTCCCCAGGTTCCTTTACCCCTTCCAAAATCTACCTATATTCATACCCAAAGCCTTTTTTAAGTTATTAGATTCTATTGTCCTCCCTTTCGTATGGGGTTTTAAAGTGCATCGTATCTCTAAAAAACATAAAACTAAGCCCAAACTTATGTGACGCCTCAGTTTGCCTAATTTCCAGCACTACTATTGGGCTGCAAATTCTAGAGCATTGATGTATTGGAAAGATGCATATTCAGGTACAGTCACCTCTGCCAACCCTTCGTGGCTTGCAATCGAACAGGACCTCTCCAAGAGCTCTATCCCTACCCTTGTCTTTTCACTAACCACTTCTAACCACCAATACTACCATCACAGGTAATGACTTTATGGTTTCAAGTTCTTTAAGAATCTGGTATCAAATAAGGAAATCATTTAATTTACCCAAAACCTCCACCTGCACTCCTGTTTGCCATAATCATGCCTTCCCCCCTTCACTTACCGATAGTACTTTTACACTTTGGAAAAATAAAGGCATCGTCACTATAGCGGACCTCTATATCAACAACATTTTTGCCACCTTTGTTTTGTTAAAGGAAAAGTATACACTCCCAGATACACATTTCTTCCGTTACCTCCAGATTAGAGATTACAGCCGCTCAAATATATCACATTTTGACTCAATTCCTGCCCCCACCGAACTGTACGCTCTCATGAATCAGGGCCCAAACTCAAGGAGGCTTGTCTCTTGATTTGTCGATCTTTTCACAGCGCATGACGCGGTTTCAACACAATATTTGAAGGAAGCCTGGGAAAAAGACCTGGGCGTGACAGTCACTGATGAAAGCTGGGGAGCTTACCTTAAAGTCATTCACAGTTGCTCCATAAATTCCAGACACCAACTTATTCAATTTAAAATTCTTCATAGGCTACACTACTCCTGTACCAAACTACATTCTTTTTACCCTTCTGTCTCTCCAAATTGCCTGAAATGTAAATCCGATGAGGGCACCCTGGGCCACCTCTTTTGGTCTTGCCCCAAGCTAAGCAAGTTCTGGTCAGATATTTTTAAGTGCTTCTCTGAAGTATATAACAATACAACATGGCTATTGCAAGAAGGAATACTTTAACCCTTTGGAAGAATGAAGATGTGCCTTCTTTTAAAACCTGGCTAGCAGAAATAACCAACTTGTTACATATGGAACGGGTTCGATATAATGTCTCTCTCAGCTCTGCAACCTTTGACAATTATTATTGTTATTTATTATTTATCCAGAATGCCCTAAAGTGTTTGCCTGTATGTATGTATGTTTATACATATAGGTATGTATATAGGCTACTGCATATCTATACACGTACTATATGTATATGTATATCTCTCTTGGTCAATGAAACATTGTAGACATGCATTCAGTGGCTGGTGCAGATTGTTCTGCTAATTGTATTGCTTTGTATCCTATAAGAACATGTTTTTGTTGAGTTTATTTGTTTTTTGTTTTTATTGTTTTTTTTCTTCATTTCTTATTCATGAGGGTGGGGGGTTGATGATTCTTTGTCGTTGTGACAAAACTGTAAATGTATAAATAAAATATGTAAAAAAGATAATAAAAATAATAATAATAATTATTATTATTTGCAGACCTTCACCTCTGATCCTGCCTTTATATCAGTGCCAGAGTTATAGTAATCTATTGATTGAACAGTCACAGAGACTACTTGAGTACTTACTTTGCATTTTATTTATTATTTACATACTTTGACTCAGGCAGCATTTCAGTGCAGGTCTTTTACTGAGGAAGTATCTGTTTCCTGTTTTTTTTTACAGTTAGGTATTGATAATAAGTAAGTAAACAATCTGAAAACTTCCTCCACCAATGAACATTGGAAAAGACAGACTTACAAATCCCAAACTAAAAGTTTCTAGCTCGAGGGGAAAGGGTATATTTATACACGTTTCAGTTCAAAACTGACCACAGAGCCGAGAAATAACAGTACAGTTTTCAAACAGTCTGCAAAGAAATAAAGGAGCCAAGAAAGGAAAAAAAAAAATCACACAATCACCTCTGTCCAAATGGAGTCATGCTGGATCACGTCTATGCTAATGGGCCACACGCTGATCCTCTGGCGAGGCTGAACCGCTTTCACCTTTCATTTCTATTCCCTCTCCCCTCCTCTGTCGCTCCCTCGCCGACTCTTCATGCATTAAACACAGAATTTAACCTCCACCTACAGACAGCAATCTCTTTCTCTACCTGGCAAGCTCTCACCCACATACCGGTCCACCCATACACTCTCTGACATGGTTCCAGCTATAACAACCACTTGAAAGAGTCCAGGTAGATAGAAGGCTTTCTTCAATTCTTCAAAACTTACCACATAAAAAACAAAGCACGACGCAAACCACTGGCACAGCAGAAGCTGTCGTCTACCCTCTCAAGATTGGCTCTGGTGGCGTCGGTTTCGTTTGCGACTGAAATGACTTTCAGAAATAAGAGCTGTAGGTGTGTAGTCATAGCAACGTGACACTTTGCTGAGAGAGGATACTTTTTGTTTATCTGGCAGCGACATTTCTCTCTCTGTTCTGTTCTAAAAGTGTTATTGCAAATGACTCAAAATTTGTATCGGTATATTTAGATTCAATCCTTCCTTTGTTTTCAGCCTCTACTGTAACGTGATTGAATACTGTACGAGAAGAATAACCTCAATCGTACTCTGCCAAACAGTGATACAGATCTTTTATTGCTGTTGTTGTTGTCGACAGGTTTGATTGCTTAACCCTGTTGTTCTCTGGCCGCACGCCCCCTCAGAGGATGTCTTCGAGCGCGACAGCTTGTGTGAGAGTGTAGGTGTGTGTAGGTGGCTTCATTAAGTGCCACATCCAGAGCGACAAAAAACAGCGGCTGCAACCGATAGCTCCTTTAATACCAACCTGGAGTGGGGAGCTATGTTGACACACAAATTGATGAAGGCTTTAATTGAAGCGAACCCTCCATCTGCCTGCGACACCGAAAGACTTAATTTCCCTTTTAATTGTAATCGATAAAACGTCATGCGAGCCTGCATTCAAGCTGAAGTGTCCGTGATTGTTCTGCCGTTTTACTGTTAATGGAAGTCATCACCCGGAAAGGTTACAGCCATAAAGTCAATAGAGATGATCTACAACCACCCTCATTGTGGCATTCTGATTGTGTGATTATCCCTTCCTGGATGCATAAGGGCACACCATTATTGCACATTTATAATTCATGCGCACTATATTCAAAACCAGACGGCGCGTTCACGGGGAGGGGGATGTCTCACAAAAAGCACATAGCCTCTAAATCATTCACATAAAAGCATGAGACTCCGTGTTCTCAGCAGCGGACAAAAGGAGGTAAAGCATGTTTACCCTAAACGGTGAGTACAGCAATGAAGACCTCGATGTCAGCAGATTTCTGCCTGCTGAAATATACGCTTAACCCGTGAAATCAAAATGGGAGAAAACTTGATCAGCTTGGTCTCACAGCATCCAGAACTGTACGACAAACACCACAACAATCACTCAACAACCAAGTCAAAGGCAACACTTGGCTTGAGATCACCCAGCAGCTGGGAAACAGTGAAAGGCTTTTGGGGTCCAGGCGGAACATGTTGGGCTTCATGCACAGGACGTAAACAAGCAAATTTGATGGTGAAGTGTGCTTAAAGTTTCAGCAAACGTGGGGAAGGGGACGAAAATAGAACTGAGCTGATGAATCGCGAGCTGATTTGCCGCATTGCTGTGCCGCATTTACGCAACGCACTGGTGGGAAACAGCTTTGATTCTGGGCAAGTGACCAATTATCAAGTCAAATATTTACTCGTCTTTTAGCTCGTCTTCCACCTCCTCAAGGGAAATATCTGCCTATTAAACTGCTGAATGCTTTCGACAGCGTTTTTTTTTCTTTCCTTCTCCGGCAGCAAAAGAGGAAGGCAGGGGAAGAAGTAAACAGAGCGACGAGTCCTTGTAAGGAGGGAGTTGGGGACTGAGGGTTGACAAGGGTCAAACAAGCAGGACCTACACCCAGGAGACCGCTGTTCATGTCCATTGTGTGAAGTATGGCTCAGTGGTGAGTTAGCCTACAAGTCATGTAACGTAGGTATTTTCATTACTTTAGTTACAAAAGTAACATTGACATTTTAAGCCAGGTTTGCCTAAACCTAACCAAACTGTCAGCGTACAGCTATAGTCCAGTACGCCTGTCAGGGGTACGCTGCAAGGGTTACGTTGTCTTGGTGTCTTTTTGTGAGTCATTGGCAATCAACCTATTCAGTGGTTTAGATATGAGGATGTGTTGTATTTATGAATATTGGTGACTTGTGCAGTAAATAAAACAGTTAGTTGCAAACAGGTGTGCAGGGCACTGCTGGGAAGTAGAGGGGACCCATCTCTAATTTAAAAAAATGACCTTATCTCCAATCAGCAAATAGAGTAGAGCACTAGCCGCTATACGGATCCAGCATTTTAGGCAGTATCGGAGGCATCTCTGATACTGATACATGACACATCATGTATGCATGTTTTTTTATTGTAAACTCAATGTGGGACAAAGCCTTCTTTTTAATTTAGTCTTATGAAATAAGTGACTGCTGACTAAAAAAGGCAACGCAGGGGTTAAATGTGCAGCTATAAAATGTTTGTAACTCTAAAGGGCAACATAAAGGACTTCATTTCTCACCGAGATGAACAGATGCTATCTCTTTTTGTCTTTTTTTCTCTAGATGCTTTCTTTGGCACAGAAGAAGTCAAAGTCAGTCATTTGTGAATCATTGTGTGACTCAGTGGTTTTGCAAACAGAGGCACATGAGGCACTTTGTTTTGTTGGCCATCTGCACCTCCATCAAGCTGGATAAACCCCACTGATACGCCCTGGCAGAGAGGAGCCGGGCAGCAGGTGCAGCGTGACGTCCAGCTCTGCTGATCGCTCCATGTAGGCCGGCAGGGTGGCCTACTGGGGTAAGAGACACCCAGGATCAAGCCACATGACTGCACACTGGTCCTGCTGAAGGGCCCGCGAGCAAAGAATTTAATCCCTACCAGCTCCGCAGATGCCATGCGAGGAACTCCCCCTACAGAAAATGAGTAACGGCTTAATTATCTTGTCTCGTTCCACAGTATGCATCCCTATATCAGACTTTTGGGACATAGCAGTCCAAACATAAATGCGTCATGCAGTACAATGAAATTACCATAGTAGATCACAGTTTGGGCTGAGAATAAAAACATGGAGGTGTTACGTAACATCAAAGAGCAAGAGAAAAATTAGCATCAGGCCATGCTAAGTGGACACATATGCTCCACTGCAAATAGAGCTCGCTGTGGCTGATGACCATATGGGACAGATGCCACTGTACCTCTGATCAAAGTGTGACCCTGTGTGTGTGTGTGTGTGTGTGCGTGTGTGTGTGAGAGAGAGAGAGAGAGAGAGTTCATCTACTTTGCCTTATTGAGAGGGGGATCCCAAGAGCACCTGTATGTTTGGTAGGTAATTAACTATGAAACACACACTCACACACACACACACACCCACACACACACACACACACACACACACACACACACACACTGCACACGTTGAGTTGCTTAGCTTCTTAGGAAAGTTTAGGGAAGTTACAGGTTGATACAAATAGCAGATTGGATGAATCACTTCCTTCATACAACAGACCTCTACTTACAGGGCATTGTATCACACCACAGACTTGTTAATAGGGTCAATGTATTGAACTCACCCCATACTGTAAACTTTTACTAAACACATTCAATTGATTGACGTTTTTTTTTGTAAAACATTGACTTTTGACCATCAGCTGAATTCTGAAAGTTGACTGTTTTTGTTATCGGTATCATAGACGGTCGTTGGATGCTTTGAGTGTTAACTTGGACTCTTGCCCTCGAGGTTAATCTCTGGGGACGGTAAAAAAAAAATGCTTCCTTGAACATCTAGGACAGCAGCTGACTGTGAAGTGTACTGAATAATCAGATTATCCTCTTTCTGTAAGTAAAATTAAGGAAAATACCATCCACACAAAAGTCTTTGAGGTGTTCATTCACCATCAGCTTGTGGAAGCTAAACTGCAAATAATTTGGTGTTACATGACCTCACCGGGTGAGTATTCAATAGTGACGTGCAGTCAAGAGAGGCTGAAATATAATTTTAAAAAACTTGCTGTGGTTTATTCATTCATCAAGAGGAGGAAATTTGGACTTAAGCTCATGACTGTTCTATAAATTTGTTTTCTGTATGATTTCAACATTTCTATGGTCAAAATCGCTAAATTTATGCATTTCCTGCTCAAATACATGAGAGAACGGCGAGGTGAGGCAGCGATGAGCCGTGCTTTACCTCTGAAAGCGCTGTGCCACACACACTGACTGACTGACGCAGGCAGTTGGCCCATGCTGTCTCTCTTTATATCGCCATTATACATGTTTTATTACACATGTACTACACATGCTGACGTTCCACAGTCTGTCTAATATATTCAATGAATGTGTGTGACATATTTAGTCTTTCCAATCGGCCATAAATGCGCAGTGAAAATGCACAGGGTGAGGCAGAAAGTACCGTGCCGCACTGATAGGGGGCAGTGCGGAGCTCCATATGCACAACGAACGTCGCTGCGTGCTCTTCTTCTACGCAAAAAAAGAAATCAATTTGCTAGCGTGCATGTCTGTCTGGCTATTGAGTGAGACACAGGATGCTGGGAGGATGTTACACCAACTTAGTGGTGGGGTATCTGAACCTGGCTCGTAACCCGAGTTTTAGCTCGCAACTCAATGCAAAGAATCAGCCGAGAGACGGCTCGTAGCTGCAAAAATGTGTTAGTTGGGACACTCGTAAGTCAAGGTACCACTGTATAAGCTTCTATTTTGGGGTCATATATTTTACATCCGACTCCAGTCCGTGCCTCACCCGTCACGAACCACACTGCACGTCACTGGTATTCAAAGTGCACACGAGGTGCAAAAGAGGCTATGAAGTTGCATTATGGGAAATGTAGGATCTTGTATTCTTGGTGCAAGTCCCATACAAGGGACAGCAAGTCAGAGCACATCGGCCTCTGCTGCTTCCATTTTAGATTTGGACCATGTTTTGACCTGTCTCTTGTGAGCCCAATACTAAATCATATTGATGTCTCTCTTTTAGTACAACCCACCATTAAAAAACAGCCAAATGCCAGTGTTTCCTGAAGGCATCCTGGCCAGGAACCAGCATGTCTAACACTTAAAAGTTTTTTTTCCCTACTATATTGGTTGTTTTTCTGTACTTGCTATGGCAGAGGCGGTGCATGGAGATGCACACGTGCCCAGTGTACAGGAATGGTCATGCGACATCCTTACGGACAGAGAGTATTTCTGAAAAGGTCGCAAAAGGCTCATCTCGACAGAGATCCTTTTTGTTTTAAAATGCTGTTTTCAGATTACCTGTGTGCGCGTGACCTGAATCCATTGTTGTTTCCCCACGCTACATCTGACATTTCTTTGAATGTCTTGTTTTCCATGTTTCTTGGCTTACAAAGTAATTACACAAGTCTCCTATCCTTTGTCACAACATGTGACTAAGACACTGCATGCACCTTATGCTTCTCGCACTCCATAATGAAATCTACAGGAGTTCAGTGACTCATTTAGAGGAAGAGAAGAAAACAAGGAAATGTCGAGTACTTCTTGTACCCTGACTCTTCCTCGTACTGTATCTGTCTTCTAACATGCTTTGGTGGAAACACAGACGATCCAGCTAATAAGAGGAGAAACGCTACCTTATTAATCACTGTTAAGTTACCTTCCAAATGACTTTTAACTGGGCTATTAGCTGTTAATTGGCTGTCGATTGTCATTAAAATCGCTGCCAAAATAAAGTTCTTGACTGATGGACCATGACCACAGCTCAATAAATCGTTTCACTTTGCTGAGTCAGTCTCTGTGTGGGAAACGACATTGAATTTCTTTATGGGATGTGCTAACCTCAGTCCACTGACTTTTATTTTTGTATTTCTTTTGGTAGAAGTAAGTCAGCCCTCATCTACAGCACTGGCGGACTATGTGAGAGCTGCATCCGTGGGGCCGAGGGGCCAGATGAGAGGATACGCAATCCCTTTGTGGGATATTTGTGGTTTCTCCACCTGGCCGAGTCAACCCCTCACACCCTCCGCCACCCTGCTTTCACCTTCCACAAGGATTGAAGGAGATTAAGTGTCTCGGCGGAACACGGTGCCAAATTAAACATCTTCTCTCTATCTGTATCACTTCCCTCTGCCTTTCTCCCAGACTCCTTGAGGTCTTTTTTCCCCCCTCCCTCTTCCCTCACCCTCCTCTCTTGGCGTCTGACCACTGATTGCTTTTTCTGTCCTCCACAAATCCCCTCCTACAGCACAAAACTGTGCTTTTTTTGGTGGGCTGCAACAAGTAAAGTAATGTCGGTCCACAGCAGTCCAGTTACAAGGCTGTGGGATTTAGCCGCATAGGTCTAAAACATAACCCTGGGAATGCCACAAGAGTTTAGAAAATAGTTTTTACAGGAGTTGACTTTCAGTTTGCTCTAAGTTCAGTTCTGTTCTATTTTTCGCTCTGCGATGACACACAAAGGCGAGGCGAAAAAATACTAAAGGTCTGTGGTGAAAAGGGCCAATTAAACGACTGAGGCAATAAAAAGAACGTCTCTGCTCTGTCGATGTCGCCTAATACACAGTTTGACCAATAAGAGAGGCTCTGGGAGAGAACAAGAGCTGCCAAGAGGGAATAATTGACCACCTCCTACTGTGAGATATCATCACATTCATCCACAGACAGATCAATGCAAACCCATTAATCAAACGGATCGTGTGTGTGTGTGTGTGTGTGTGTGTACAAGACCGAGAGTGTGCGTGCATTTAATTGTGAACTTTCCCAATAACATAAACCCTAAATCCTCGTCTGTCCACCCTCAGCAGCCCTGTGCTCTTGTGTCGGATGATCGATCACCGGGGGAGCACCGGGTACGCTTTTAATTTCAAGGGAGATCTCGGCGGTCGATAAGCATCCGGATGAAGAGCGGGAGGAAGATGAAGATGATCTCTGTAAAGTGTCATAAAACCATCAACACAGATATTCTGTGTGCTCCAGCACTTTATATCACAGTTCAGTAATAAGATGATAATAGCAAGGTAATAGTTTGATAGTCAATAGCTATTAATTAGCTGATACCATGTCATTCCTAAAGTTGAAACTAGGGGCTAGCTTGATGTTAATAATGGGTATATCTTACACTGAAATGTATGCAATATGGTAGTATAGTCACGTTATCTGCTGATTTGGATTAAAACAGTAATATGCTGAAATAACGGGCAACAAGATAATAAAAATGAGGTCATATAGGATGTTGTTTTCAAACTATTATGGCTACTAACAGTGTAACACCTTCTGAATAACATGGAAATTCTTGGAAGCTCGAGATAGATAATACTGCACAATGTGAATTATGTGCTTACTGCGGCGACTTGTTACCAGGAAACATGTGTGGTCTCTCAGTTTAATAACCATGAATCAGGGGCTAGGTACTGTTGAGTAGATTAGCTGCCACGATGATGTATTTTCCTGGCAGCCCTCTCTTCATCCTGCCAATCCCAACATTATACTTTACTGAGTTGGCCCTTTAAAGAGTCACTTAACCAGTTTTACACGTGAAATTATATTTGCAGGTCTTGGGGAGTCGTTCTGTAAAAAAGCATTTTGTGGCTCCAGAGAAAGCTGCACGTAATCTAATGAATTGCCTCCACTAAACTGCCCACAATGCAACTAAGCCACTGAGTGACATCACTGGAGACAATTTATCAGATTACATGCAGCTTCCTCCGGAGCCACAAAAGAGGCTTTGTGCTACTTTTTTATTTCCACATGAGGTGTTAAGAGTTTATCATAAAGCTGAGGCGCACAAAGTCCGAAATGCAAGCGGCAAAATTCAGGTGCCAAAAAAGGCAGCAAGGAGAATCCAAGAAAACAAAAGCAGGGGACGAATCATAAAGCCGCGGCGGGGAAGGATCAGAAGAGGACGCACAAGCATCGAGGAACAGACACGGGAACGCAGGAGATGTAGACGAACCAAAAACGAGTAGAGAAAAAACACAGGCTTAAATACACAGGAACTAATTAACTGACAAAACACAGGTGTACACAGAAAAAGGACTGGGGGAAAAAACAAAGACAAGAAGTGGAAAGTAACGCACGACACATGGCGATACAAAACAGGAAATAACCGCACCGAAAACCCAAAACATTACATGCGGTAGCGCTCCCCAAGACCTGTAAACACATGTTTATGTGTAAATTGGTTCCCCTTTAAAGATCAACGACAGTAGCAGCTGTCAGTACCAGAAATTGTTTACTTTGGAAGGTAATGTGGGTAAAGGTAAGGCTATTTTCTGACTTTTGACAACCCTGATGGTCAAATTGGCAAAGAAAAACATACATGGGTCTTTGGTTTTTTTTTGGTCAAGCTTATCGCTCAAAAATCCAAAGCACAAAAGCGGCCAAAAACAAACTTTCTCACCACCACTAAAGAACAAAGATTGTAATTATGATAATTGGGTTTAGCCTTCGTGCGATATTTAAAACCAATCTAAAAGAACGCGCCGCGGCTGGAGGAGTCTAGGAACAAAGAGTCATTTGCATCATTGAAACAATTCTCGTAGGATTTTTTCGGTAATGTGGGCAACGGGCAGATTAATTTTCCTACAGCAGCATTTAATTACTGAGGTGCATCCCCAAAGCACCAAACACCAGCCGCACTCTCCACCTCCGCTCCACCCCTCCTCGCACCCCCTCCACATCTTGGTATTCAGGCTGGTTCCACGATGCCGCTCGGTGTCCCAGAAGGACACGAGACAAAAGAGGCTGCCATGAATTTTCCTTCCGTCAAAGGGTGGACGGGAGCACAGTTTTCAGGGAAGATGACATCTTTGGCAAAACTTATATCCTCAAATGAAAACATCAATTTCTTTTACGAATCCAGCCAGACAGATCTCATCACAGGAGGTAATTCTTTATAATGGAGGTAATTCTTGTGAGATGAACGACCGTGAGAGTGGAACAGCCCGAACGGTGAGGAATAAGATATGAGGCTTTTGTGTTATTCCTCTTTCATTCCCTGTCACAACAACTGCAGCTCTCTATCTACATAATGTTGTCATCATCAAAACTTAAATTGTTTTCAGCATTTAGGGGGGGGGTGGGACAAAAAAATGTTCGTAGTGGCTCGGTGAGAGAGCAGTTTCATGTGAGTCGAAAAATGGAGCGGAAATTGGTTTTGGGGCCCCTTGAAAGTTTCCGAAGCCATAAAGGAGCATTTAAACCTTCAATTCAAGTGAAATTATGAAATCGCCAAAAAACGCAGCTTCCAAAAATTCACACAGCAGCTGCAATAAACAAGACGGAGTGCTCCGACTGCTGTTGTTCTGCGCTGTAATAATGTGAGCCGGAGCGTGCCTGGACAGACAACCAAAGGAATGAATACATCCAGACTCTCTGTAGCCTTGGGCCTGCCAGGAAGACTGAATGCAGCACATTACAGGCACATAAACTGCCCTGGCAGGAGCCCTAATGTATGTGCATGCTATGATACGCTTTGCTACCCCCGGGGCACATGGGTATTAACATGGACGTCACGTAAGATTCAACGCTACCTCTCTAAACACGTAAACACACAGGCAGATATTCCTGGAGAGTGATGAGTCAATGTAAGCCTCGGGCTTTCCTCCTACAACTCTTACATGTGTTATCAAACAAACAGGCATATAGACTGACAGCCAAAAGGGATGGTTGGATGGGGTTCGCCTACAGGTTTACATTTAGTCAAGTACCATACAAATTTGAGGTACTTGTACTCAAATGCAGTATTTCCGTTTTATGCAGCTTTAGAGTCATATTCCACCACGTCCCAGAGGCTAATGTGCTTTTTATTCCAACACATTTTCCTCACAGCTTTGGTTACTAGTTACTTTTCAGATTACAGCTTTTCATACTATTCCCATCCAGTGAAAATCCAACATGATCGCGGTGGATGGCGTATAAATAGCACACAACTTTTAAGGACATTTCACATGTCATGTCTATACAGCTCAAGCGTTTCATTTTCTACGTTTTTGGACGTGCAGGAAAGGACTGAGTCAGGTGAACGTCGTCAGGCAACCTTCAAGGTCACAGTCTGTTGAGCTAATGTACATGGGGTTGACGTTGTGAATGATCAGAGTTTGGTTAGATTTAGAAAAAACATCATGGTTTAGGTTACAGTGAGTCTGTTAAATTAGATTACGTTTGTGATGTAAGTGAGGACACTTCTGGACGTAAATCATAATAAGTAAACACTTACTTTTGGTTTCACATGGGAAATGAACAACAGTCTCCTGAGTACAAGTCCCGTTAGACCCATCCCTCCACCCTGACTAGATCAGGGATACCCAACCCAAAACTGTTGGGTGTCAGGGTATCAGTGTCAGGCAAGCTGTGACCGTGGTGACAGGCTAACACACGTTCAGTGCTTCAGCTGACATCAGCTCGACCTGAGTTCAAACGTAAAAATCAGAACGCCTGAAGGATCCAGTATTCCTCTGATGAAAGTGCTCAACTGCTTCACTCAAGTAAAAGTAGAAATGCCATGATCTAAAAAATACCATGCCAATTATGCAAAATGACTCGTTTTATTGTGTTGTATTATTACAGAACACTATATTATTCTGTTTTTATTACTGACAAATACATGCAGACGGATTTCAGTGTTGTAGCTCATCAGGGAAGAAACATCCTCCAAGCATTTTTTAATGGTCTCAAATTAGTATTTATCTAACATTGTTAGAAACACAAAAGTGCATCGGTCCTTCTGATACTCATTTATATCCAAGTATCAGGGCCGGCTCTAGCCCATTTGGTGCCCTAGTCGAGATTGCTCCTCGCCGCCGCACACAGTGATTTACAAATAACAGCACATCAGGCAATAAACACATCTGAAGCATACATTATGAACAACCATAGTATTGTTCAGTGATGTGACTGCAGCTGTAACATGCAATTACATAACTCACCTGCTTCAAGCTGACTTCCAGAGATGGGTGGTGTGGTTGATGTGGTAGCCATACGGTCCATACTGTTAAGTTTGTTGTGTCATTCTACGTCATTTAATAAATTAATTAATGAGGTTTGATATAAAGTCGGTACTGTACAAATAAACTTTATTTTATTTGCCTAAAACCTAAATGTACTGTAATTGCTAACAAGCTTGTACCATTCAGTCACAACAACAACAACAACAACAACAACAATGATAATAATAATCAACAACAACAGAGCAGTGCGTAAGAGACCACAAACAATTGGCTAAACTTGCTTGCTTGAAAGAGTGGTGTGGCTGTTGCATCAGAAGGCTCCTCTCTCTCCAGCAGCTGTTAGGGGCGTCTGCAAATATTTTTTGAGCGCATCTTGACAGATAAAGAGTAGATTCACTTATTACTGTGCAAGCAAAAATAAAAATAAAAACTACAGCAGACAGAATAGGACAAACAACTGTTGCAGCTTGCAGCAGTTACTTGCATAAGTGGTGTGTTCAACATAACATTTATTATTAACTTATAATAAAAGATTCACTACCATTTCACACTAAAGAACACAGAGTACAATTTTGCGCATCCGGACGGGTTGGCCTCTACTTTGATTCATGATTCATTTATCCTTCTTAGTTAGTTAGCTTTCAGTGTCATTGTCTAGCGTGTTAAGCCAGCGTTGCTTTTTAACCTAGCTAGCAAGCTAATACAAATGAAACGTCCTCACAAAAAAGAAAGATGACATAATGTTACCTTTATATTGGGACTTCTTCTCTCTCTCCTCTTTTCTTCTCTTTCGGTACTGCGCACCCGAGGGCGTTGGTGGCCGGTTCATCTCACAAAATATCAAAACACAACCTGTCTGTCTGTGGCACCTGTCTGACCATCTGAGGTGTGCAGCCAATGACCACACGTCACGTATAGATAGTAAAACCCAGGAACAATGTTTTTTTGTTTTTGTTTCTTTCAGAAAGATGATAGACTGAAATCTTTTTATTGAGTAACAGAAGCTTGTTGAATGTTCGTAAACAAATCCATGGTACATACATTTTTGCTGTTGTTCTTCCGATACCTGTAAAACTATTATTTTGTTTGTTAAGGTTTATTAAAATATATTTTGAGTACATTGGGTTTAAACAACTTAGTTAATTCACCGTTGGAGCTGCAGGGAGGTCGTTGGACCGGTACAAAGTCCAGGACTGTCCATATTCACATCCAGAATTCAGGGTTCACATCCAGACTTTGGTTGGGTTAAGCCAACAAAAGAACTTAAGTGAAGGAAAAGATATTCTCATTTCATGAAACAGTCACAAATGTAATCTTTGGGATCTGCTTTGGTTGAAGTGAAGGAAATATTGTGATTTAAATTGTGCCTAAATAAAAAAAAAAAACATCAGTTGGTGAAATACAGAAAAAAAAAGTCATCTTGAAGATTTGTGTAAATGGACACGACATTTCAATTTTTAACACTTGAGCTGAGTCACATAAAAAATGAAAGATTCGTTCCCTTGCAGACTAATCCCACAAATTAAATTTCAGCAGTATTTGACAAACTGCTGTGTTACCAGGTTGGTTTAACTCACCCTCCGTTCCATCATGGGTACGGCTGATTAAAAGTTCTACAAGCAACTAAAGCCATTCCGGTTATTAAAAATGCATTCGTGTGTGTGTGTGTGTGTGCGTGTGTGTGTGTGTGTGTGTGTGTGTGTGTACTGCTGTCTCCCTTCATGCGTGCACACCACAGAACACAGTGCAGGTTCGTGACTGCACTCTGGAACTTTGCCTAATCTCTTAAACACAAAAGAGGAAAGAGGGGCGAGCTGTTACATTATTAAACACACACACACACACACACACACACACACACACGTCTTTTGCCTCCGCTGACACGTGCGAGGCCTTTTTTGTGCACTTGTTTGTGTTTGCGACTTATAAACTTACCCACGAGGCTTAGAGCCCTGCGCTTTAAATACCGGCTCCCCTCCTTCGTGTCTTATATGTATGAGAATATTCCCCTCAAATCCGCCCCTTCGCTTATCTCCCTCGCTGTCCTCGGTGGGCGGGGACAGACGGTATACTCCCCACACACGCTCACATGAACCCACTTACTCCCTCTCGCGCACACACGAAGGTCGCTCGCAGTGCCAACTCTCAGACTCATGACATCGCTTGCATGATTCATGAGTCCAAATAAGAGTACATGAAATAATCATGAACAGGGGCCACGCTCACAAAGCCGTCTGAAGCTTAAAAGGTGGCTCTAATTGGCCAATTTAGGCACACATTCTAAAAGTAATGCGCCGCTCAGCCACGATTTTAAAAGCCTCGCTTCGAAAAAGAAATTCTCCGAGCACCGAAGCAACAAGAAAAGATTTCCCAGAAGAGGCGTTTGGGGTCTGGCGAGGATAAAAAACAATTCTTCGCGATGACATGTAAAATGTTTCCCGCACTTGCTGAGCAATAAATGTCTTAATCCATCACAAAGCCTGCATCTCTTCAGCAATTATGAGAGCACTTTTAAAATCATTACATCAATCGGGCAAACGCTGATGGCGAAAATGACCACTCCTCGCTAAGTGTTGTCGGCGCGTTGATTCTCAACCAGGAGATTGATGGCCGTTGGTAATTACTGCAACAATAGCTTCTTCACCAGCCACTTAAATACACCTGTAACTAACACATTATCTGCCTCTGCTTTCCCTAAAAATACTCGACTTTGAAAGCCTGCCTGTGAATATTTCTTAGAGGAAACTCTTCCCGACTCCTGGAAACTTTTCTGCTGCCGATTTAAGAAAGCAGGGAGGGAGTGTTTGTAGCAGTAAGATAAAACGCTGTGCGAGTAGGGACCTCAAGCACATTAGAGGGTTGTTGTTTGGTGGCGAATCCTGCAAATAGGCTTAATGTCAGAGGGAGGTGCTTTACAAGCCGGGGTAGGGATCCAATTCCATGTTTGAGAAACACTAAGTCTAGTTAAGTCACTGGGAGATGTGATGTTTCAGGGTTTTTTTTTTTTGTGTTTGTTTGTTTGTGTAGAAAAAGTCAGCGAAAAAGGCGTTTAGATACCCTATATACATTTATAGTACGTCTGTATGTATTTGCATACACAGGGTTGGATAGTAATGATTTCACGTGATCGGGGTTGTGGAATCAGATAAATAAATTCCCTTTCGTCATCACGAGACAGACAGCGCGCAACAGCAGCAGCGTCGAACAGCGTGCAATACAACAGCACACAGTGGCGATACACAATGTCAAGCCGGGCCCTGCTGCACCTCAGCGCTCTGCACCGCCGCCCCTGATGGCAGCGGGATGAGGCGGTCATTCAGTGGGAGTGTGATGTCCTGTTCTATCGAGGTTGCAGCACAGTGCAGTGGGGGACGGTGCTCTGGTATGGTAACAGCAACAGGAGGGGCAGGAGGTGGAGGTCGAAGCTGGTGTGCTGGAGTCCAGTGTTCAGCGTGTCCCCTGTCAGCTGTCAACCACTTCAGCTGTGAACAATTGCAGTAAGATTACAAGCATTGCCATATCTTAAAATAATGAAACTTGATATGTATCATGCTTTAGAATTATAACCAACAATGAGCTTTATTAGGTCATTCAAAGCCCATCTGCCACATGGGGAGTCCTTTGCTCTGCAGGTAGGTTGGTTTGAGCCCTGGCTCATACTAAGTGATCCAAAAGTTTTCTGATTGGTTTATATTTTTTTAGCATTAACGTGGATTACACCACTAATTACAAACATGACATGTATTTTTTTAATAACTAACTCAACACATTTCAACAACATCTGACCAATGTTCATTTTCATATGTATCCTTTAAAAAATGTATAGCTTGCATTTGAAAGTGGTTACATATATAACTGCCAGATAATCAGATGATCACTTACTGCCATGTATGTGTGATTCCCTAATGACAAATACATGTTTTTCCCTGTTATCTTATTCTTAAAGTGTGTATGTATATACTAAATAAGAGTATTTTAATCAGGAGAGACTTCATTCTGAATGGATGAATAATGTGTTTTTAATGCCATGTGCACACAAGATTAGAAATATGACTCAGTGGTAATTAGGTGCCATCACGGTGCCCTCGATGAGGCCTAGACTGTGATGGGATGAAGACGAGCGGTGGAAGAGCCTGCTGTGGTGAGGTGGACTCTGGTTAGCTCAAACTTAGCACTGGATATGATGGACTGGAGGTGAAAAGCTTGGAGGAGGGTCGTGGAGAGCAGATTTAAAGTTCGAGAGAGAGAGCTGAGAATGAATGAGCATTAAAACAGTCATCCGGAATGAATTTACACTGAGCTTCATGTCTGTGTAATACAATTGCATCTGAATGCATCTAGTATTTATTTTCTTGCTGTCATTCCTTTTCTTTATATGTAAATAAGAAAAAATCCTGATATTATTTTCAAAAAAGGCACTGGATCTGGTTCATGCGCAGATTGAAGAGTACATCATAGAAAGGAGTTAAGGATCAAAAACATTTTTAGAATTTGATTTGATTGAAATCTGCATAATGCAACAAATCGTTCTTCACTAAAAGTCCAGATATTCAAAGCTTTTTTCTCTCAGTTGGACAAACAACAGCCATCAGCAGCAGAGAGAGCAGCTATTTTCAAACCAAACCTAAAGCCCATAATATCCTCCAATGGAAACGCTGGCACATGTGCACCGAATCCTAAAAAGTGTTGATTTGCATATCACTTTCTCGTAATTGATTCTTATTGCTTCTTATTGACTCATTAACACAGTGCCACACGCTGCCTCTCTGTACTGAGGTTCTCCAAATGTTCTCCAATTATTCTTCATGCGTCGGACTCCTTCTGTTTCTGTGTTTATTCTTCCGATCTGGATCTTTCTGCATTTCATGTTTTTTTTTTATTCTCTGTGAATCACAGTACAATCACAGCTTCCTCCCCGTAGTGTTTATGGTGGAACATGAAACATCCACAGGGATTTGATTATGTCAAATTACGTTCATAATTACCCCAGACGATTTTAATAATGGAGATGATTATGGAATATTAGAGAGCGCTGGGGAGTGTGGCTGACGACACACCCAGAGGAGGATGATATGAGGGAGGATGACAACCAGGCGTACACTCTTCAAAGGGCGCAGCACCTTCGTATGTACGACTTTTCACAGAAGTGAATGCTCGGACAAAAAACAAAAAACAAAATGCATTGATCAGATTGAATTAAAATAAGAATGAATTAGAATTTAATCAAATCAAATGATAAAAGCCGCTTACAGTCCCGAATCTTAGAATCTAAATAGTGTGCAGTGCTATCTGTGAGGCTCCCTGAAATTGGAAAAGAAAATGCAGAGCTCCACGCTGGCCCACCCACTCACCTTTAAAAATAAAAAAGTCTTGCCATTTCAGATCCGTGTGCATTTATTATGCCCGCCCAAACCTACGCACACATTCCCAAACGCTCTCACTCTGCCACATTCTGCAACACTTTAACCTGCGGCTGAGAAGCCCTTCATACATTATTCTGTGTCCATTCTCCATGCCTGCTCGCTGGAACGCTGAACTCTAACAGCAGCCAGGAGCTCGCCGGCTCTCCGCGGTGGCAGCTTCGCCCCACCTCGTCCACTGCAGCCAACAGGAGGGGCACAGGGCGCACCCGGAGAGACGATCGCAACACGGTTTCTAGAGCGGTAAGCAAGCCCGGGGCCGCATGCCAACACGCTCCAGGACATACCCAAAGCCAAACTGAATCATTTTGTCACCACACCAAAGCTGGATGGATGGATTCAATTGAAAAATATTCTGTTTTTATGGAGACATAATTTTTTTCCAGACCTTAGGACAGTTTTTGAAGGCCTATTATTTCTCTCTGAGCTACTATTTCTACTGAAGAATGCCCTCTTTTTCTCTTAATGTGCACACCAGTGTGTTCGTGTGTGTGTGTGTGTGTGTGTGTGTGTGTGTGTTGTATTTTGATTAATCTGTGAAGTGGGTGAATATAATGGAGGGAAATTGTGAGTTGAAGTAGATTATTACAATTCACTTTCTTTGGCACACACTGAAAAATAACCCAATTATTTTCCAAGGTTACTACTGGCATTCGCTCTCTTTTTAATCACAGCCCCCGAGTGAAGGCAGCCCGGCTCCAGAGTGGCAATATAAACCCAAAGCAGCGTGAGATAAGCTATCGAGAGGACAGAGGCAGGAGTTAAATAATTCAGAGTCCTCTAATGAAAGGCAAATCTTGATTTTCTAGAATATTCACACTTTGCATAAACTTCCCTGACACAGTATTTAATAAGGACGTTGTCCGTCTCTAGTTGACTCCCGGATATAGACACTTACATTAAATAGTCTGTGTAGTCCAGGAGAACCGCAGAGAATATATCAATTTCACCCACCTGTATAATGTCTCTAAAAACTGTCATACAGGTAATGCCGGTGTGAAAGAGGCCTTGCAAAACAGCACTTTGAGGCAATTTGCAGCATAGCTCATCAGTTGCAAATAATGAATTAAAATATGTAACAGTCAGTCTCATAAATATCTGAAATCACGCACAATGACACACACTTTAATCAGAGGCCTTCATTACGGAAGCCCTTTAGACACGTCACAGTAAAAAATAAAGCAAAGGTGTAAATAATGGCTGAATTCCATTTAGCTGCTCCAGTTTCAGGAGAGCTCCTGTTATTGTCCATGTTGGCTCACTGTAACACGCCATGATGTACTGTGGCACTCACAACAACATAGCTTTTAACGCTATGACAAGGTTCACAAGTCAGTCCAATGAAGATTTCACTGACGATGAAGGATCCGGCTATGCAAGCAGCCGCGCAATGCGTTCTGGTAGCATCGCGTTTCGAGAGACGGGGCGTCGCATTGCCTGCGCCTCGTCTGCATAAAGTTGGAATCCGGCAGCTTTTCATGCAAAGGTATAAAAACTCGTTTGTCAAGACAAAATAAAGACAAATTTGGCAATTGCAAGACTCCTAAAATGTCTTCAAACAGCATAGTTTTTAATCCTCCAGGACCAGGATAGAAAAACCCAGCATTACAGTGATTTTTTTTCAAACCTAAGTACACCATCTAATTTAATCAGCGTGAACACAAGTGTACAGTGTCCCTCTTGAGAAGGTGCTCTCGAGTACAGTTAATGTGTACTCAGGTACAGTTCACAGGTGTAAAAGCAACTGTACCAAACACGGACGTGGGCTGCTATGACTACTATGCTTTATGTTGGTGATGCAAGTGCTCGCTCCTTCTTCTTCTTCTTTGTGTATATTGACATATGGCAAACCAACCACTGTAAATATGCAAGTGTACTCAGCACAGAACGAAACTAATTGAACCTAATGTGAAAACACCCTACGAGAAAGTTTCTGAACAAGCCGTCATATTGGTCAGGTGCACTCTTTTACGTAGTTGTCGGAGGGTCATGCCTGTGTTGGTCAACAGAAGCGGTGCACGCCCTCGCATCCATAATGGCCCCTGTGGACGCGTAAAAAAAATTTCAGATGTAGACTAATGCCTGGAGACTCAGACCTCAGCGTATGATAAAGCACTTAGAATTACCATGACCTGGATGACTGAGAACCTTCATCAACATCTTGCCTCAGCGTGCCAGCCAGCATATACCACCCACACAGGCCTCTATGAAAACCCAACGAGGCAATACTTTTATACACGTTTGGCAACAAAAACATATCTACCACTTACATACATTCTGCATTGGGTAGACAACCCTTTCCCAAATAAAATTCGAGTATATCAGGCCAGCCTGACTTCAGCAACACTGACAAAGGTCAACCAACACAACTCAGCTGTCAAACAATGTGGAGGAAGCTTATTGATGACCTATCTAGAGTCTGATCTAGGGTTCTGAATCAAGGTGGACATTGCTTGGCAGTAAATGAAATGTCCAACACGAATGCGTGAGACATAAATAAAACAAAATGTTGGGCTGTAAGTGGACATTTTGATTTGGTTGTTATTTCATCAGGTATGCCAGCAATCAAACACTTATAAAATCTATTAGGCTTGCACGGCTGTGTGGATAACACAACAGTTTTTGTATCGCTGTGTGTGTTTGTGTGTGTGTGCGCGTGTGTGTGTGCGCGCACTCATATTTTCGGGAGACGAGCCAAGCCTGAGAGCCTCCCACGTTAACTCAGAGTGACACTAATTAATGGCTGCTCTAATAGCTCCTTCAGCAGAAGCGCTCGGACAGTAAACAGGCTTTCAAGGTGAAATGATGACACTAATGTAATTTTTACCACGCAGGGTGCGCGCAGACAGCCCCATGATGTCTGAACATTAAAAAATTGTGTACCTGTCATTCCAAATACCGTCCCCGCCCGGTTAAATATGCTCTCCATTTGCATGAAAGACCCCTTTGCCCCTTGAGCATCGCGAAAAAATGAGCCTGAACCACAGCGCAGCTGATGTCAGTGTGGGAACAGATGTGACGATAAGCCCGGCCCTGGTTCCTCATTATACCCGGAAAGTTTCCCCCGCTGACCAAAGTCACTGTTGTCGAGCAAAGAAGAAAAATAAACCTTAATAAGGCTTAAGTGAACCTTGGAGAGTCTTTTTCTCTGCATTCATGGGAGGAGGAGTGTGGCATAATGGGAAAAAGAAAGAGGGCCATTCATGTCGTGGTCACACGCATGGGGACGTTATGTGCGTACAGCAGGACACGAGGCTGCGATATCACCGAAGCGATAATGATCATTACCGTATCTCCCACACTGTGGCTCAAACAGTTCCTCTGAGGCTGCTGACATTATGGCCTAAATGCAAAGCAAGCAAGTCTTCACGGAGGCACAGGGAGAGCTCTAAGAGTAGAGACAGCCAGCGGTACTTTTTACCTGCCTCTGAGCAGCGGAGACGAGACTCACAGAATGTATGAATCCATCAGTCCACTTATTTTCAGCTCTTAGAGTCATTTGCCACCCACACATGCACATAAATGCATGTTTTACATAAGCCCACGTCGACACGCTGAAACAAAAGCACATTTGCACACTCTTACGGGCACACCGAGTCTCACACACACACACACACACCCGCGCACACACACACACACACACACATACACACACACATACACACCTGTCATTTATCAGCTCCTGATGGAAATAAGAGACAGATGCCTTTAGAGGTTTTCAAATGCAAAGTACTCGATGAGATCTGCTGCTTAAGTACAGAGTAGCTAAGGCTTGTTAAATGATCAGTTCCCTGCATCACATGGAGAATATCACACTTCAAAAACTGTCACACTGCAATTAAAATAATTCAACCCAGTCTTGTCTTCTAATTTCCTTTTGAAAACCCACTTTTTCAAATTTCTGTTCTTCAATTTCATTTGTTTTCTGACAATTCTGTTTTACTGTCCTTGTGTTTTCAGGGTTTTGGTTGTTTTACGGTGTTTGGCTTTCTTTTAGTTGCTTGTGTGTTTTCATCAGTTCTGTAAAGCACTTTGTGACTGTGTCGTGAAAGGTGCTATAAAAAATAAAGTTTATTATCATTAGTATTAATACAACTGTGTGAGCAAATACAGCAGATCAGAGTTGAACCAGGAGGTCAGGCTGTAAATGGCAATTCTACCATTTTCCTTTGTTTTCGATTCCACATATGTTGGGCTAACCTTGGGGTTTGTTTACAACCTGTATGATCAGCTGCCCGCTTAGGCATTTTGTCCCATTAGACCTTTTTTCCTGATACTGTCAAGTCCCTAGCTCAACAATTAATTTGGTGTTAAGATAAGAATGATGGCCAAAACTAAGGGCTAAGATGTAACTTGACAATCTCAAAAAAATGTGCCAGTGTGTGCCTGCTGTAGCTCAGTAGCCAGTTTTTTTAATTCAGAGTGTTTGTCAAGTGGATGGGATTGGACGTTGCCAGGTAGCCAGGAGGACACTGTAAGTAATAGTAGCAGTCAAACCTGGAGCGGGGGGGAGAAAGTGGCTGACGTGAAAAAGGGCCCTGTGAGAGAAGCCAACATCGACATTTAACAGGCACTAGAAGACTAAAATGACAACAAGGATTAGTTCATTTTATCAATAACCTCCGTGCGGCGGTGGGCTTCATACACAGTATATCAGAGAGTGCACTGTGACAGGAAGTGGTGGATCAGTAGAACAACTGGAGAGGAGTTTAAGGACTACAGTGAGTACTATGGCCTTGTCATGTGCTGTTAAAGGTGGCATGTGAAACAGTTGGTAGCTGCAGTTTCATGAATCAACTAGGTATAGCTTGTACGTACTGTATGTTGCACAGCAGGCACACTTTTAAATGTACTGTTAAATGTAAAGTAAATGTAGGATCTCCATTTTGTGTCCATGTTTTAAAGAAGACCTAATGTGCTTTTTTGCGTTTTTTTTCTCCTTTCCTTCAGTGTTTATCGGATTCTTGTGCAGGGAAAAGTTCTTGAAAGTCAAAAAGGTCAAAGTCCGCACCAACGGAAGCTCCCCTCTCCCACAAAGCGCTGCTCCTGAAACGCCTCGTAGGTAGTCCCGCCTTTAATTCCGTGACTTTGTGATATCACTCTGCTTCGCCATGTCATACAATTGCATAATCTATGCCTCACAGCTAGTGTGGCACGTAAAAATCATCGGCACTGGATATTGGGGGGGGGGCCTTAAAGAGACAGGGGCTAAAACAGAGCATTTCAGACAGGGGGAATACAGTGATGCAGCTCTAGACATTTTAAGAAAACTGGTGTGGTTTTTTTTAGCATTAAAAGCATGAAAGCCTATTCTAGTGGTCACACAAAATCAAATTATGAACCTGAATATGAGAATAATATCTGTCCTTTAGTTCGGCCTGATGCAGGTAGATATATGGACTCTACAGTCGACATAGACTTAATATCATTCACGCACACACAGATGCAAGCAGACAAACCTGCAGTAAGCAACATCGGCCAAGACAGGTTGTACCATCCGCACAGACAAATTAACACTGGAGATGGTCCCTTCCAACCAGAGGTAGAACACTTGAACACCTTCACCATCCTAAAAAGTACTGTTGGCAAAGACTGAGGAAAAGATGCAGAAATTCAAGCCCAAATCAGGATGGCTGTAATAGATTTTGTCACCCTAAGGCCCATCTGGAACTCAAAGTTAATATGCCAAAACACCAAACTATGGATATTCCAACACCAACGTTAAATCAGTAGATATCAAAGAACTGGATTTAAGTCTAATACAGCGAGGATATGGATGCAGATGTCTTCCGGGCCCTGAGCAGCCAACTGGAGCTATTGTGTAGTTTTATATACGGCCGATGGTTGATATCATCTATAAACCCTTTCCTTTTTTTGGCAGCATCTTCCTCCATCTCACGTACAAACACAAGAGTGAAGCCCGCCCTCGCTGCACTGCTAATCAGAGGCCGTATTAATGCAGCGTCTCCCCGGGCTTTTCCCCGGCATCAGCCTGTTATCACTGTGACAGCCAGATACACTCGTGTCCTGCTCCACTCAGTGGCAGGATTACTCTTCAGCTGTGTGGGGGAAGGCTGCAGATTGAGAGATACTATAGAATGCCTGAGGTTTTATACTTTCTTAAAGGTGGACAGACTGCTATCCATACAGGACGATAGCAGGCGCTTGGCATCCGCCGGTGTTGTGACACAGAAACATGATTCCACAGCCCAAACACACACACTTTTTTATAGTCACTGACACAACCAAAACCAAATCTCCAACAACAGTACTGCAGAGAATTAGTCCCAAACCTATTGATCAGGGTCACCAGGCCCTGTAGGAGTAAACAGTTGATGTATGGTACATGCTCGCATTCAGAAATGGGGCTTGCTGGCTGTGATGACAGTTCAGGGAATAAGAACAAATCGGACAATCTCGAGAATTTCACGCCGAACCAGACGACTTTCTTTCCCCCTCAAGTGTTTCCAAGTGGTATTTTTGTTGCCGCTGCTGGCGTTAAGACAACTAGATCGTTTTCGTTTTCCTCAGAGTTGCAACTACCAACAACAATGGAAAAAATGTACTCGTACTCATTCTTCAAGTCTACAATGGAGAGTGAGAGCAGACATGAATGGTGCCTGACAGCCCTCATTTTCCAGGAGGTTTCGTGTACAGCGGCAGACAAAATTGCAGAGCGAAAGCGGACTTTATAGGGAACAAATCTAAACGCTGTCTCCCAGGTAACCAAGAAAACGGAGGAAGAGCTTGTTTCTGGGTGTGTCTGTCTATTCCGAGCCTTATCAGACAGAAACTAAATTAACAGTAGACTGTAGAGCCCGTTTGTGGGAGAAGATTGTCCTTACACTGAATGTTTCTGATGAGCGCTGAGCTTTTATCGTGATGCAAGGTGTAACTTTATTGTCAGGTGTGTAGTCAGCCCTCTGTTACCATGGTGTTACCTCATGTCAATCAAAACCAACGTGCATTTTTTTTCTCTCACAGCACTTTCGTGGTAGAAAGAAATGTGGACACGGGCCCAAAATGTTCTGGTCCACACTCAATTCATTCAAGCCAATACCATCAGTTACAAATGTAGAGGCTTTGAGGTCAATTTGACATAGTGGCTAAACCATGTAACTACTTCAGGCCATGCCACACAGGCCCAAAAGCTGTAATCCCGTAAGCGTTCATTGGGAACAAAGTGTCTATCAACCGTAACTTGGTTAACGCCCACACTTCTCCACCCCTGTCCGAGAGCGACTGTTGGTCTCACGACTACTATGGCATGTTGGTACCAAAACCTGTGATTCGACTCCACAGCTGCTCCACCGTCTTCCAGTGAATCCAACAGATAAAGTCAGATAAGACTTAATTTCTCAGTTTGCAGAAGAAAAGCTCATCCCCTCTCTTACCTTCCCCTTTCTTTTCTGCCTCTGCCTCTCTCCACGGGGATCTGTTGCAACTGAGTGGTTCTCTAATGATCTCCGAGTGAGAGGCAGAAAGTCATCCGTAAGCATGCACATGGTCACAGTCACACTCTCGCACTCACACACACACGCACACACACACACACACACACACACACACACACACACACACACACACACACACACACACACACACTCTTATCCTGGTTTCCTCAGGGATAATTGGGGGGAGAGTTCCCCTAACACACCAAGTCCCAGCATCCTGCCACCATTAAAGCATGGAGCTGTGTCTGTGCAGCTACATCTAGTGAACCGGTGTGCTTGGTGTGTGTATGTGTGTCTTGGAGAGAGAAAGTGGGAGAGAGGGAGTTTGGGTGGACTTGTCAGGTTTTTTTTTTTTTAGGGATGAAGTGCAACAGACAGCCTGTCAGTTGGATGGAAAGTCAGCATTTTGTGCTTGTGCATGCGTCTGTATGTTTGTTGGGCGCTTGGGTGTATGTGTGACATGTAAAGTGAAGGGTTACTGCTTGGCTGAGCATGACGAAGGCCTGTACATGAAAGTCTTCAGAGCCTGGAGAGAAGGAGGCAGACAGAGACAGGGAGACAGAGGCAGAGGGAAAGGGGAGAGAGAGGAACGGGGTCAGTTCCACTCCAAAGAAATCATTGTTAATCTTCTACCTGTAAAAAAAGAACTGCTAGAGAGCAAGTGAATGTGCTTTTAGGTTGTTTTGGAGGGACGGTTGTCATTTTTACTAGACAACAAATATAATTAGGACAGAGAAATCATGAAGCAAAGCTTATTAATTGACATAAAACATTGAAAAACAAAACAACTTTTGCCTAAAACGCCCCTAATTGGATTGATTTTGGCTCGTATCCTCAGTCCTTAGCACTAATTACCTTGGTTGCCTGTGGAATTATTGTGAAGTATGACAGATCCCACATGAGGACCTATGTGGAATATATAGGATGATTTTAGTCACTCAATGCTGCTGAAAATTACAATTCAGAAAACAGAAAAATACTGTAAATTGTAATCTTTAATAACCTTGTTATTTTGGGATACACCAACTAGTAGCAGGGATCTAAACATCAACCAGCACTGAAATCATGAGGATTATGACTCAAAGGGCAAAATCATTCACCATGAAGTCTGTGTACAATTACTCCACGTGCCTTTAATTGCCCCCCGGAGACAAATAATGTTTTTTGAATGGAATTCAATGGTATTTACTGTTTAAAACTTTCTCTGTAGGTCCTATTATTTGTATTTTATGTCACTGACAACTGATTCTCTCTGTTAAATTGATCAAATCTGTTTACCACAGCGTAAAAAAAAAAAAATGTTGTCAATGTCAGAGAATCAGACTCTGACTCAAGTCTGGCCTGCTGAATCCCCTGGTGCTGCTCTGATATACACGAAAAAGACTAATGCACACACACACACAAACACACACACATGTAGTATATACAAATGAAGAAACATACACACTGTAATCATCTTGCCTCATATCTTAAATTATGATGTGTTTGATCTCAAAGCCCTCTGTATGAACCTCCAAAGTTAAAAGTGCTTAACAAATTAATGAGACTTAATTTGACTTATTTTCTCATCTCATCTAAAAATGTTCTGCTTCTTCAAAACACCCCACATACACACACACACACAAACAGACACAAACACCCGCCAACTCCCCTTAATGACGTCCCACCAGATTGTTTTTGCATTAAATCTCTCAGACAGTAAGCATGGCTGATTGAGATGCTCTCCACTAAATATAGTTCAGCAGAACTCCACTTGTCAACATGCTGGTTTTCTTTGATGTGCTTGCGTGATGCATGGTGTGTGATATAATACGGAGGAAACAATTGAGCGGTTATTATCAGTGTCAGCTAATTAACAATGTTTACATCTCGCAATTAATAGCTGCGTAACACTGAGATGGATTGTTGTGCTTTTACAGCGGCTCTCACTTCTTCAGTAATTACATCATTTTATTGAACCTATCAAGTCATCAGCTCGATGGAAAGGGATCCATGAATACTCACACACTGCAAGGGTATGCTTATACAAATATCCACCACTCAATGAATTTACTCAAGCTCTGTGAATAAGTACACAATTAAGGTTTTAGTTGAGCATTTCCGTTTTATGCTAATATTACTACATTTGCCTGACTACTTTTGTTAGTTACCCTATAACTAATAGTTCTCCTTCCTGGCCTGAAAAACAATATCTATCTATGTAGGTGGTTTTGAATGGGAATATTTTCTATTACCTCAATAAACTATTAAAATCGCATTTAAACCTTCTAACAACCTTCGATAAGCTTTAAAATACATTGTGACAAACCTAACAAACAAGAGAGGACCGTTGAGAGATACATGGTTCTCACAGGACAGCAACCCAAACGATGAACTTATAGAATATTATGCAGTACTTGAATTCCCAAACAGTACAAATGGGTGATCATCCAGTTACACCTCGAGCATGGATACCCAACCCAAACCCTGGGCTGTGGATGAACAAGAATGTATCAATTATATACGGGTTCAGGTCAAGTTCGTATCGTATCGTATCGTATCGTATCGTATCGCATCGCATCGCATCGTATCGTATCGCATCATATCGGTGTATATGTTGCAGCGATATGCCAGCTTTATTTTTAGAGATTGTAATGCAGAAAAAAATGCTCCGAATAATATTTATCAAATTCCTAGAGACAGTTAGTATTTCAGTGCACTGATGTGACAATAAAGTTAATAGTTAAACAGTGAAGTATCCTGCCTCCTTAACTTAAATCTTAAATCTTTGTAAGTGTTTGATGACCACATTTGAGGGGTCGTTGCAAAAAATGTGTGTATATTGGCCGACATATCTATATCAGAATTTACTTCCTAATATCAGTATCAGCATTGGACCCACAAATCAAGCATCGTTTGGGCTCGAGTGATCAGAGGCAAACAGGCAAGCTGTAGCTACTGTTTGGGTTAGGGCATAAAAAACACAACGCCTGTCGTGCTCGGGTCGGACATGGTCGGGTTCAGACTATAAAAAATTGCCGCCAGCAGCACTGTAGTCACAACCTCTTTCTAACTTTTGGGCCAACAATGCCGCATGGCAGTGAAACTTGGCAGACACCATGGAAGAGGACTGCTCCCTCTTAAATATAAAAGGCTCAATCTACTGTAGGTAACATGATTCTTAGTTTCACATGATTATTCATTCAGAAATGCATAATTAGGGAAATTATGCTACATTTCTCAACCTACATCAACATAAATTCTAGGATAGGAATACTTTTCTACCACTGGACAGGGAAACATGCAACAATAATAACAGTATATTGAAGGTGCTCTGAAGCCAGGTTCTACACCACTACTTTAGCAGTAGTAGTATGCCACCTGATATCTTGCATACAATATGTACTTTGACAAAAGAAATCCCAACAATATCAACATTTCTTTCTTCATTTTAAACCAAAGAAAAGAGATCCAGTTGGCTGGTGATGACAGGCGAACGAACATGGACTAAGTCAGTTCTGGAAAACCCCTCTTCAATTTGTCACACAGCATTTGAAATCAGTCTGGCCAATAACTTGTTGTCTCCCCAGATATTAGCTGAGTGGGCTATCAAATCCTTCAGTCCCAGTTTCAACATCTCCTGCCAAGGAATTAGACTGCAGCCATGTTTGCCCCACTCTGCCAATGGCGTCATTGGCAGCTAGCAGTCAAGCGCCACCTAGCACACAGCAGTGAAAACCCTGCCACGGCATCGAGGGAAACAGCAACACCTACTTGTATAAATCCTCTCAAAGCCTCTGCATTATCTCTGCAGCACAGCTATAGATTGCTGAATCATGAAATGCTTTAAAAGAATTACAGGCAGGAGGCCGTGATTAGAGCGTCTGCTGCTTAGTCATATCAGCGTACGAGGCTGTAACACGAGCCATGTGTTGCTCGAAGAGGGGCTGTCAATCAAGGTGAAACCTCTCGAGCCTATGAATATTCAGTCGGTACGCACATACAAAATATAATCACATTATTGGCTGTACTGTGACTGCAGGAATGATTTCATGAGTTCATTTTACAATGGAATGCAGAAATAACAGTTCTACTTCGTCTGGATTGGTGTTCCTGTTTTGTGTACTCACGCAATCTTGCAACCCCAGTTAGTCACTGGTACGCTACTTAATGTGTAACATTAATCATTTAGATCCAGAAAAGGTATTTTTGTCACTCTGGAGCAATTTCACAGCACAATATCCAGGTCCAACGCAGACGTCTGAGTCATATAACAATAGATTTAAACTGTGAACATCAACAACTCCAAGAGTTGAGTAATTGTTGCAATTAGGAGCTCGCATTAGTTGTAATAATTCAGACAAGCCAATACTCACTATTATATCTGTCTTTCTGTCTGTGGAGGACTGACGACCCCTCGTTCCTCTCTGTAACGCCAATTATGCACGTAAACATAAGTTGGTAAATGTTCCACGGATTCTATATCAGTACTGACCTTTATCCAGTCTGAGCGTCTGTCGTACACCTGGAAAAGCAAACAGCAAACACCTTATTGATTAAAGATTGGAATTTCTGCGTGCAAGTCTGTCAGTGTTCATGTTTTGCGTTTATAATTATGTGCGGGTGTGTTTGTGTGTGTTTGTGTGCGTGTGTAACAATAATCACAGCATCTGTTGCTGTCATCGCTCTTGGATATAAACATCATCAATCACCCGAGAAAGTGACATTATTTATTACAGCCCCATTTGTAAGATTATTGAGAAGACTTTATCTGACAACCAAATCAAGTGCAGCACGCCGTGAAGGGAGGCTTTCTGGTAAACAGCTGCATTAAAAAGATATGTAATAAGGCAACTAATTTCAATTAAGCGAGGACCTTCATGAGAAGAGGTGTGTCGTTTACGGCAACATGATGAATGGCGCCGTTGGATTGAAGATTAAAGTCTCAGATTGATGTAATAACGCGGCTGTTTTTAGAAGCCACGCGCTGCTGCCTGTTGTCTCTCCAGCCATCTCTCAGTTATCTAAGACACTGGCTGAGTCATAGTTACAGCTCGATGGGGATTTAGAAAGTGGTGGATATTAAGTGTAGAGGAGGTAAAAAAAAAAACACCCACTCTCGTCCTCTCTCTCACGCCCTCAGTCGACATAACTCCTGATTGTTTTGTGGAGGAGGTCTCTTTCCTTTATTTCTAAGGAAAGTAGAGAGCAAAACTGGACCGGCACTCAGTAGAGCTCATACCTCCACCAAGACCGGTCCCCTTTAATTTCATCATCCCTAATCCAATAACAAATTCTGCAGCCCTCCATCACCCTAAACTTTAAGCAATTCGTGGCTGCTTAACCATAATTTAAGATCAGATCTAGGATCCGCATCAAATCATAACCATAGCCTAAATATGCCAGATTTTTTTTTCATCAAGATCCATGATTTATCCCCTGAACATAAAGGGAAAAAATTCCTGGCTCTGTCCCTTTATCCAGAACGGGGTCTGCTCTGGGCTGAGACCCCATCCTCCATCCAACAACCTGTTCAGCCATGTTCGTGTAATCCGGCTGGCACTCCAACCAACAAACGGGCGCAGCTGAAAAACACCGTTCTTGGCGGAGGTAATGAGGCCTGAGTCTTGTACATTTCTTGTGCAGGGAACATATTTGCAGATATATTTACAGACGTCACTGTATCATTTAAGTTATTTGCCAATAATAGTGTTGATTGTGATACATATCCAGTACAAAAGTTCAGTGCTTCTTTCCAATTGATTTCCAATGATACGTGACCCTCCCAGCAAATGTCAAATGGATCAATCGACTAATAGACCTCATAACAAACCAGTTATGAGGACTGATGGAATCTGACTGCTAATATTTGCGGCTGTAGAACTTTTCCTGACACTTCATATTGGTTCTTTCTTAAAATCGAAAACAATGGGAGGTTGGGAACTTGTGCTGCACTCACATAATTCAATAATACATACGAATCAGGAAAACTTACAACAGTTAGCCTAGCCAAAATAAGCTAATTTTGTTGCGTTGTGTATTTGTAGCGGCGATAAGTGAAACCAGAGACTGTGTAGCTCCAGAAGCTGACATTAACAGTCTTACCCACTCGGTTTCGCACTTCAAATAATGTCATGCGAGCATGGCATGAACTAAAGGGAAGTGACGGTATACGTCATGATGATGATGCCTGTGTGTTTTTTTCAAGGTGTCATCCTGTTAATATACACATGTACCCGCTGACGGATTATAATCATATGGATGCTGCTAAATGTGTTGTGGTTGACATCCTGGCCCACCAAACATCCTGGAAAGTGACAAAGTTACGTTTTTCGCTCTAAATTACATAATTAAATAATCGCCATCAGTTGCCGTCTTCTTCTTTCTTCATTCTTCAGGCTAACGTCATGTATTTAACTACTACTGAGACACTGAAGAAAAGTGATATATTTAAGTGATTTGTCATACAGTGAAGAGTAGTGAAGGTAAACCGAGTGCCCGCTTGGTGCCAGGAATGAAATAGCAGCAGGCTTGGCTATATATTTGTTCATAATAGCGTAGAACAAAAGTTAAAGGTTTAATTTCCCTGTGCATAGACCCCCTTTAATTAAAGCTGTATATCAGGCCTTTAAATTGATTACTTAAGTAAAACTATAACTTGGGTGCCTCACCCCATGTTTTGTATTCACTTGGAGTTCTTGCTGTCTGTAGCTTCTTGGCCCAGAAAAGAAAATGATGTGTGTGTTTGTGTGTACGCGTGTGCATGCGCGCGCCCCTATCTGTCTGCTGGCCCTCCATGTGTGCATGCTGGTTTATTTGCCATATGCCAAGGGCTCTTCGGAACAGAGGCACCATTATCCATTCATCAGGCCCCCAGCATCAATGTTTGCAGGTTTCCCTGATCTACAGTCTAATTTACACCTCAGACACTGGCTCTCCTCCCTCTCAAAAAATCCTTGTTGACATAAAACAGAAACCGCAGCTATAAATCAACAGCGGCTGCACTGTTGCCAAGACCCCCCGGTCAATATGTTCTTGTCTGTAAAAGCAAAACTTTTGATAGTTACGACGCACTGAAAGATGGGAGAGAGGCGGGAAAGGAAGTGAACCTGTAATCCTTGACTGACAGTTTAAAAGTTGGGCATTTAGCGCGCCCTCTTATCTTATCGCAAGGCTTAAATCTGAACAGTAGTGACAGTGATAGACAGTTAAGAGATAAAGAGGGCTTCATAAACAACCGCCGCAGTGAAAGACGCCACCGCAAGACCCGTCTCATCCCCTCATTTACCCCTGCACTCAGCTTTTATGGTAGCAGTGCTGTAGGCCCCAGGTATCGATTGTGTGCCGAGGACTAATGGGCATGACAAACGCAGTGTGGGGAGACCGGGGGGAGAAGGAAGAGAAAATAAGCGGGTTAAAGAAGGGGTAAATGAGAACAGATACATGAGTGGCCACTCCAAGTTCTCTCTTGTGTTTTGTTTTTTTTAATATCTTTTTTTAGGACAGAAAACGAGGGGAGATGGGATTGACAATTGTGACCACATAGGCGTACCCCAAACCCCCCCCGAGGCCCCTCATTTGATATGTATTGATGCTTTTTGCAATAAGATATATGCTATGAGTTTCAGTATAAGGATTCTTTTTTTTTTTCTTTTTTTAAAAAGCCATAAATCAAGATCTGACATTGAAAAAAAAAAAACTTTTTTCCTTTCACAGAAAAAGCCAAACTTTTTTCCAAATGGGAAATGTTGTTGTTGAAAGCCATAGAAGAACTTTGTACCGCTGCTACTACTACAAGGGTCTTTCATTTTTTTGCTAATTCTGGTGGCCATTGTGGACAAAAGATGACAAACTCAACTTTGTTCCAGTGCCGTACTGTACCACCAGGCGACCGAGCAGCTTCTTTTCCCTTACAAACTCTTGGTTCATCCTCGGCACCGCGCTGTGAAAAACAGTTCTAATTTTATCACTCGTCCAATCCGGGGTAGGTCGGAATCCAAACTGGTGATCAGCAGTGAGAAAAACTACATTAATCACCCGGTAACAGCTAATCTTTTCCCTGATGGTCTTGTTAGCGTATGTAGGTCACACAGAAGAATCGGTTGTAAAATTGAGACTAATTCACGACGAGTCAAAAGTTCCTTGTAGTACACTTAATTAGATTAAATTAGTTTTATTGTTATATGCGGCTGGGAATTCACAAAAGCGAGTCAATAAATGAATGTCTTGCGTAAATAATTCAAGGCCTCCATACGTTTAATAATTTGGTGGGTATGAAACATTTTGAACCATGAAACTCGCATCCAACATTTTGACTTGTCAGTGGAGGAAAAGGGGAAACACAATGTAATAACATTGACTCAGTAGGGTCGTCCCTAACATGGAGGTAAGGTTTGAATTACACACTCTGAAAATGAGGAGCAATAAAATGACATAGCTACAAGAATTCCTGGAAAGACAGCGAGTAAGATACTCTGTGTTCGCCGAAAGCTCCTCAGGCCAAAAGTTCGAAAGAATGACCAAAGAGGCGTACAATCACACTGACAGACGGGGGCAGGAGGGGGAAGGAGTTGGACATTGATCCAGATCCAAGAGACCGTACCATCCCTTTCTCACGGAGCAGGGCTGCTCCACAAATGAGTCTCAAGATAGCTGCCTTCCTCATCCGCTGATCCTTCTTACCTCCTTATTCGACCCCTACCTGATCAGGCCTGCTTCTGGCTCCTCTGCTGCCCACAGGAAATCATTACACCCATAGTGAAACTCTCCACCAATCTCCTCCGTCCCCCGAGCTCCACCTTCCTCCAATTAGGAGGTGTGCTGACTGCATCTCTGAACTCATTCCTCTTTAGTCCAAAGGTCTCTAGATTTTGCAGTGTTTAATGGCGGGGAGCTGATTAATACTCCACAGCGCGTAAACCTATAGCCTATATGTGACGTGAATATCAACGTAGGCACCGCTGGGCTCGGGAGACAGGTGTAAAGCTTTTTTTAAACGCTGGAGGGAAGTCTGTGACTCAGAGTGTTTCTGATAATGCCCAGCTAATGTGCGGTGATATAGAACCTTCCCTGCCATATGGCCTGTGGTTTGCTCATAATGAATGTGCAGCGTAATGTTGGATGCCTACCCAGGGACCTAATTTATCAAGCAAAGGCCAACAGTGTCAAAGCCATTTCCTCGTGAGATACAGCCACTCAGCGAGTGAATCAATGAGGCTGTAATGTGCACGGTGGAGCCGTACCTACTCATACTACCTCCACCGTCCACGTGTGTGGGTGCTCAGGTCAAATAATAGGGACAGGCATGTTCAGGCCTGCAGGGAGGATAATCCAAGATGGCAGATCTCCTGACACTGGAAAATGCTGATTTACTGTATGTCCCTAAAAGGACTGTGTGGAAATGTCATGGTTTTGTATTGAAGTAATCTAAATACTGATGCTGAAGGGGAGCAAGTGTTGGTTTGTCCAAAATGAGCTTTGAAATGGTCTCTTCTTCAGAGCTACAGTATAACAGCAATCTCTGTTTTAGCCTCCGTTTTCTTTGTTGTTAACAGCAGTGACTGTAGCATACAGCCTGGATTTTGTTTAAAACATTCAAAAATGTAAAATTATCAACAGAATGTGAAGAAATAACAGTTGTGACGTTATGTCAAAAAGACATCCACTGAAGCTGGCGTGCTAACCAGCTAGCCCTGGCCCGTTCTGTCTCATTATGCCGCTTTGTACCTCAGAAGACGAAAGTTCGATAGCCCTCCCGTCGTTTCAGTTAGGAGATCTACGTGAGCAGCGAGTTTGCTACGTTTTACAAGCTCTTCTATCTTTTTCGACTCTTAGTAAACCAAATTTACTCACAAAATATCAAGAAAATATCGGGGCGGCTGGGGTTCGATTCCTCTGGACTGCATGTCGAAGTGTCCTTGGGCCGGATACTGTAATGTGCTGGTCGGCACCTTGCATGGCAGCCAAGTGAATGTATGAATTACTGTAAGTCACTTTGGACAAAAGCATCTGCTAAATGGCCTAAAATGTAAATGTAAGACAGAAAATATTCTTGTGCCTTCATTTCCTTAGTAAACAGACGAATACAGCCGTACACCCTCTGAATTCAAGCTCCTTTCTTGTACTGCCAAAAAAATTTAATTCAAACTTGACAGCTCTCCTGTCAACACCTGCCATCGTCCTTGTCTCTGGAATCATAGTCCCTGTAAACTCCATCCGCAGTGGCGAACTCAGGAGGTTTGTAAAAAAAATTCAAAGGGCACCATCTGAAAGTCGTGATGTACTTCTAGTGAGTAGAGGTTGTCAAACTGGCCTCCATTGGTTTTTGAGGCCGTGTTCGAACCCAGTCTGGTGTCCAGCCGTGTTCAGAGAATGCCACCAGCACAACCGGTAAATGTATTCGATCAACATTCCAGTCTGTTAATTTTGAAACTGTTTTCTAATACCTTCATCACACTACAGAACTTCTCGATAGTCTTGCAGTTTTTGTCGATCACAAGAACAAGCGCAATTTGTCCTTTGATCTGAGGCTTTCTGACGGCAATCTCCATAACCATCTGCTCGTGGAAGATCAGGGCTTAGATACAATAAAAAGTATTATAAGAAAGCTTAAATTAAATTTAGACATTGAGACCCACCCCTTCCACACAAACCCGCAGAAACGCTCTGCCTGTCATGAATGTCGAATTACACCCAAAAATTTATGTTTTCTCTGAAGAACATGAGTTTAACAGAAATGCACAGTGCCAGCTCGACTGCAGCTATTCCCCGAGCCCACGTTGGCCAGGAGAACTCCACTCTGAGCCAAATTCTCAAACAAAGCAGGCGGCAGATGTTGGAGCGGTTACACGAAGTGGCCAGAATGACAACAACTGTCCTTCTAGGGGGAGACAATAAGTCACTGGACGTCACCGGAAGCGCCCCCCTGCCTCTTCAACAGATTTTCACACCCCTGCTGGTCAAAGGGAAAATTGGGGGGCTGTCACTCAGAGCCTCTGTGGTTTGGATGAAGTGTAATTATCTTTTTTTTATAAGCTTTCATGCACAGTCAGGGGCGAGAATGCGGAGTGTTGTGATGAATCCTCTAAAATAAATCTCCACAGGAAGCCACGGGACAGCGCACTTGAAGCTGATAATGGCGGATGGACACTAAAGCAATGTCAGTTTATCACACCATGGGTGTTCGTGTCGTAATTTTGCCCATCATTTCTACCAGGTGTGATAATATTGTGCTCATGAAAGGAACTGCTGAGATCTGGGAACATGGCAGCATCGCTTAAAGGTAAAATCAAAACCATGGGTAACAATATCTTGCGAGGAAACTGTGCACACCCAACTATGTTAAGTTGCAGAGGGTCAAACTTGAACCAGGTGATGGGTGTTTATAACTGGCATGTCTTTGTTTTCTCTTCCTAACAAGTTTTGATAAACCTAATGGCGCTTGTTAATTCTTTTCAGCCATAGCCATGTTTCCACCGCAGGAACTTTTCCCTGGTACTAAATTATAGCTCGTCCTAAAAGCGAGCATATACTGTAGATCAAAACATAACATGATGGAAGTAATGTTAGGTAATAGAAGTTACAACGCAATGTAGTGATTTAATTTCAAACCATGACGTCTTCCTAAACCTAACCACAGGGGCTTTCTTGCCTAAATCTAAGCAAACTGCGACGAATGTCTGGTGCATGTATTGCTGTTAAACTTCACCGGTCATGTTGTTTTGGGAACGTTGATATATATCATTTTGGGAGATGCTGACAATCTAGTTACTCAGTCATTATGAGGATGTGTTGCTAAATTAAGTTTCAGGGACTTTATATTAGCCTCTAAAAAGTCCCTGCGTGGGCAGTGAGTGGCAGTTTTGATTCGCAGCATTTCATGTCAGCCGGTTGCGGAGGAAAGCGTATGACAGATGGGCCAACGTTCATTGTTGTATAGTAGCGTGCAAACATGACGTGTGAAAACAGCCATAGGCTCGTACGTCAGTGGACTAGTGAATTTAATTTAATTCAACTTAATTTAATCTTTGCGGGTCTTCAGACTACCATGAAGAGGTAGAACAATGGGCTGAACGAAGCATTTAGTTTGTTGAAAAGGACTTGAGTCTAAAGTTGCCGCATTGCCAAATCTTAGCATTGCATTTGTACAACGTTATTATAACGCGAAGGAAGATGAGGTGACGATCGATGAAAATTGATTGTCTGGATAAACTGACTGATCTTTCTACAGGTGTGGCTCATTACAGAGAGCTTGGAGAGCTTGCTTTAGCGTCTGCCTCATTTACATTCCCGAGTCTGATCTGATGGGAGCTGACTGTTGGTATTTATAATAAGCTGTCTCCATAATGTTTGCTTGCCGGATCAGGCATAAAGCTGCACCATATGCGGGCGTCTTAGAGCAGAGTATACCGTTCAATTAGCGAGAGCAGCAGCAAAGAGAGAGGAGAGAGGAGACAGTGCATGTCTATATGTGTCTGCGTGTGCCAGAGAAACAGATGTTGTTGTTCATGCGTCTCTCTCCGTGCCATCGTTAACACCTACAAATGATTACAGCCACATAAAGGCAATCGGTGAAAGCACACAGACGGATTCAAATGCCACCGGGCTCTAATGACCCGGCTAGACATTACAATTTCACAGCTCATCGTCGTCTGAGGTCCTCATCGTGCGCGGGCTCACTGCAGGTTTCACCGACTCACTTCACATGCAAGCGGGGCGAACTCGAGAGGAAACCAGCAGCAACATGCTCAGCACGTTTCACCCACAAACAAAACACATGTAAGCTGCACGCGCCGCTCGTGTTTAGAGTCCCTGATCATGCTGAGATTGCTGTCAGATTCACCTCAGAATGCAGCCACGGTGGAGGACTTTCAAGTGACAGCATCAAGGTTCTCCTGGATACATAACCAGTTTAAATTGGGCCAAGGCTGGGGAGAGGAAGCCGCGCGTGATCAAAGGCTACACTGATACCGCCTTGACTGTTCCGCGTTGTCGAGGGGGAGGCGGATGTTTTCAGAGACAAAAAGGGAGAAATTGCATCGGAGGGGTTTATCTCAACAGCAATTATACCTGATCCTGGGACGGAGAGACAGAAGCCGAGGGAGAGACAGGCAGGCAGACGCTGAGGCTGAGAGAGAAGAGAAGAGAAGAGAAGAGAGGGGGAACCTTGATACAATTCCAGGCTGATTAATGAAGAGGCAGTGAGGTGAAATGAAGAGGAAATTGGGGAGGAAGCTAAAGCCGAATCCTGCTCTTTGATCTTTTGCTCTGGCGAGACTTTGTGCACTGGAAGCTGCGAGCAGGCACAGTGACTCACACCTGTTTCCATAGCTAGAAAACACAGAGGGTGGAGCGGACGTTACTGCCTGGTTATGCTCCCTCGTCGCCATCACAGGAGGACGGAGGATTCGATGGCGGAGTTTATAAACCGCCTGGATACGGTTAAACAGTTCAGTGTAAGAACAGTGGTGGGGCGACCTTCTTTTATCCTCACATGACCAACCTCGTCTTCATCAGAGCCAATGCCGCCTGCGTGTGGTCCCAAGCGGTACTACACTTCAGCAGCTGAGAGCGTGTGCCTTTTATGAGGACAGCGCCGAATAAGAGATGCAGAGATAGGAGACGAGCAGAGAGAGGCAAAGGGCTCCCAAAACATCCCGCAATGAGCCAAGGGCCATGAATCCGATTAATAGTGTGATGTGAGAGCTAATGCTATTTATGCTCAGAGTCGGGGTATGGATCATTGAGATAAGAGCCTGGCGCTAAATGCGTAGGGGCAGCCGATTGCAAATGGTGTGTTATCTAATCGGCTCATGAGGCACGGTATCTGTTATGACTGACTGGGGCCACAGACACTTCAGCACTGCTGCCGTGACCTTTCATCAGGATCATTTGAGGAGTTGTTTCATTAATTATAGGATATTCACATTACAACCTCTCGTAGAGCCAGAGTCAATCTGATCCAATATTGGTGCCAGGTGCACGTAGTTCCCGTATCAGATTTTGGATGTCACCAATCCACGTACTGATCCACATTCCCTTTTCTGATTGATTTATTGATTGGAGTGCACACTTCAAAATCCTCTAATAACTTTTGAACTCATGTATGGAACTCTACTCACTCGTACACCTGTAGTTGAGAATGCATAGCTGTGCACTGAGATCCTTTAAGGTTTTATCATTTTTAACATTTAGCAAGAATGACATCGTAAAACTGTACAAGAAGCCTCCTTAAAACGTGCAATTCGAATCTTATAACTGATTCGTTAAAACGCCAAACAAACCGAACCAGCATCAGAGAGCGCCATCGTCTCAAGCTGCCCGTTTCTGTGTGCACTTTAACACGCAACAGCTAGCTTGTACATTCTGCGCTTGTGTGAGATGAAATAACAAAAACTCTGTACCATGTGGTGGCCGTGGAGTGGAGGTCATTCAAAAAGGGGAAATCAGAAGCATTGCGCCAGCATTGTCACACCACTCTCGCTAACAAAGCCACTTCTAATGTAAAAATATGTCTGATAAAAAGTTCCAAATGGCTCAGGTGAAGAGGCAAGAAGTCACACTAAAAGGGTGGAATCGTGGACACTAAAGCAACAGGCTTGAGGGGATTTCCCTTTTCCATTTCTCTTCTAGTGCACTGATTCACTTTCATAGGAATGATCAGGGCCCTACCTCTCACACTGTGTCCAGTGATAAAACGTTCTCGAATAGACCGCAGCGCAAATTCCTTCCCTAATTACATGCTACCACTGGATGTTGATAACTTGTCCTCACCTCGCGTGGGGGACTTTAGCCTGTTCACCCAGGTCTTACGTTTACATCAGGGCCGAACCGAGCTAAGGTGTTAAAACTTGGGATCTACTGGAGAGTCAATTGACCTGGGTGTAAATGCACAGTGTACACATTCCCATAGCACACAAAAAGCCTGATCTTACCTGGTTGAAAAGGGTATATGACAGGAAGTAGTGGCGCTCATACCACTTTTGTCCACAGGGGCCGCCACAATCAAGAAAAATTTAAAATTCCTTGTAGCTCCTTTAACTTCCAGTAAATAAGTTACTTCCCTGTACATTTGAGTTTAATGGATTTCTGTATATTTTTTTGCTCTTCTAATTTGCTCTGTGTGGTTTAGCGCAGCCTCGGCAGACATCCACATTCATGTATCAGAATCAGATTGGAACTGAAGAAAAGTGACTCGGCGCCACTTCAGCTTTCTTGCTGTCAGACATCAACTTTCTTCATTATGCCAATTTAACGGCGGAAGCATTTACCGAGCGGCTGTCTCATTCAGCCTGTTATTGTTCAGTCATCTCAGCTGAAGACACAGTCAGTCACAGCTCATTTAGCCACGAGTCTGTTTGTCTTCCTAATGAAGCGCCAAGCTTCCTCCTTCTCTCTCCGCATCATCTCTCCTCTCTGCGCTCGTGTACTGCCACTCCAAGTGCTCGTACACATTCATTACGCGGCCGATGTTGTAGGGACGCTGCTGAGATATATGCGCTTGGATGTCAGAGTACAACGTCGCTGCAAATTATTCACCACTTAAAGGACTCCATCAGTGTCAGAAATGAAGCTCTGCAGAGAAATAAATGGGACTACGAGGCCATTGGAGTACTCTCAACCGTTTAGAATGCAGGCGATAAACAGTTCCTCGAAAGGTTTCTGAAGAGCAGCGTGGTAATTACATTTTCAGATTGTTTTCTTTATTTCACTGGAGTTTCTTGGAAAATGTTCAATTTGTCCCCGCCGTTTTGAAGATATTGAAAAGCGGTCGATTTAACTGTGTCTAGCTTTAAAATGCCGCCACTCTAAGAGATTAAAACAGAAAATTAAAAAGCATAATCCCAATATTTGACGCAATATTATTCAAATGAAATAACAATGTCAGTAATATTGAGCGAGGTTGTTATTCATCTCCATATTCCCTTCATTCCTTCACTTCAGGTCAGATCTTTTCCTTGTGTGGGACAAAAAAAAAAGTAAAAAATGATGGATGACTTCACCTCCCACAGTGCTGTACTGCAAGTCGGCACAGAGGAGAGCTGAAGAAAGACCCTTGAAGCCGAAGACAAAATGCTCCAGTGAAGTGACTTCCAGAAGCAAAAGGATGATGGTGAGAGAGAAGCTGCACACATGTCAGCCTGAGCAGACTGACTGAAATATCTGCCTGTTCTCGCAGGAGACAGGAGGCTGACAGACGGCTGCAACTTTCATTTGACACACGGATACAGAGAAGAAGCATCTCACTCAAACTCCAAACAGACGGAGGGGTATCCTTCCTTTTTGTCACACAGGCACGCAGAGATCTCTTTCTTCTAAATAGCGCCCAAATTAAAATAATTCTTTCCTGAGGGGACGCAAAGCTGACAGCCTACCCGTCTTCTGCAACCCTGAGCTGCGAAATCTCCCAGCCATTGGTTTTTCTTTACCGTATAACTCAAAAAGGAAATCTCCCCTGTCTCCAGCCTCCCTCTCGTCTCCAGACAAGCACTTTATCTTCCTGTCTGCAGGCGCAGCAGACTAAACACACTCTCTAACAGAGGGTGTTTTCTGTCCGAGGCATGCCTGTCTGGAGGCGGCAGGCTTGAATCTGCTATTTGAATAGCATACTGCATCCATATACTTTATCAGCAATGACACAGAGACATAATGGGACATGGACACGCGCACATATGTGATTTGGTAACCCGCCTGCCTGTGTTCTGGCACAACAATACTGACAGCCCACATAAATATATGAGAGATGAAAGCAAGAAAAGAACCGGCTTTGAAAGAGAAGCTCATTCAAGGGATTGTTCGGAGAGGTACGTTTTAAAAGAACAAGCCATAAAAAAAAAAAAAAAAACAAGGCAATACGACCACCTATTTCAGCCAGGAAGACTGAATCTAAGAAAAAAAAGGGCTTTACATACAGCTTTGGATACTCCAACGTGGGAAAATGTACCGTGAAACTGTTCAACCCACTCTCAGTGGGCACCGGCAGCCACCAACAGAGGGTGACTGTGAGATTTACTGAAACAATGAAAGGCACAAGACCTAATGGACGAGTTTAGTTATCTGTGAGTTGGAGAGGACAGCAGCCTTGTGACGCTGGGTCTGGATCGCCATGAGACATTCACTGATAAACAACAGTGCGTGTTGTTTGTCGTGCTTTAGAGTAGGATCCAAGGCACGTGCACCAGGAAGGAAAAGCGCCTCTGCCCTAGTGATCACTTCTCAGATATCCTCTATCAGGCTTGTCTGGACGTTGAGCTCTCGAGGCCCCCCACATGCATTGATTGAAGATCAATACTGCCTCCTCCTGGATACGATGTGAACTCACAAACAGGACAGACACCAGCAAGAAAATGACTCGTTTCCACTGATCCAGTGATCTAAACTTTGGAGGAGAATGGTGAGGAGAGCGTACATTTATCTTTCAATTTGTCAAACTGCAAACGATAAACGTGATGCGTCAACCAGAGGGTTGAGCCGCGGATCACTATGAGGCAGACAAACAGACAGCGGAACTTTGTCCTTGATTCGATTTAAGTTATTGGTATCACAAGCCTCACCGCTAATTTATTTAGTATTATTAAACATAGGAAAACTCTTCTCTCTTCTTTATCATTGGTGCCCTCAGAGAGATTCCACGAAAAGAGCCAAACGGTTAGAGTTGGTTATACTCTCTATGAAGGAAAGTAAATTGAATTGGCAACATGCCAGGTCTGTTTGAGCGAATGTCATATAAAATCCAGCATATAATCGTAACTGGTCCGTGCCGCTGCCAGCCAAACGACAGATCACGCATCTAAATGTCGGCCCACCGCCATTTACAGCTTCACAGTGTGGGCTGGCTTGACAGTTGCTGACTTGAAAGTTGTTGAAAGTTTAACCAGGGCCTCTACAGTGGGCAGACGTCCACTTACACTGTGAGTCACCACGGAGCATTTCATGCCCATTGTAATAAATATAATTTTCCTATCAGAGATAAAGCTGTCCTTTACTTCTCCATGTGTCAGTTGGCCCCCCGAGGCGCCTGTCAGGCTTTTCCCCCCCCCACACGCTCATCCAAGCCGGACCAACCCTCCTGGAAACACATCCGTGGTGTGAGGCAAGCTGATTCAGTTTCTCAGGTTGGTATTAAGTCTGTGACTGACCAGCCACTCTTTTCACAGCCTCTTGCCAAAGCGAACAAGGATATACTGGAACGACTTCTCCGTTTCTAAGATGGTTTCCATAGTTACACTGTGTGAGTTCATTTTTTAAAAAAGGTGGCTCAAAGTATGCTGTCAAAGCAGACGAGGAAATTTGCAAAGTTCCTCATTTGTGCTTATCTTTAGATCTTGTTTTTTCGACTCACCTACTGCGACTTTCGGGCCGTTTTATAGCCGGCATTACTGCACATATTCTTTGCTCGGTTCCATTTCGATCACCCTAAAACAACACCAGGAGCTTAAAAATGAAACAAGAGGTGCAGTTGTATTGATTGCTAATGTGACATGCCCTTTTTATTTGCACTGTCTGGTGAAAGGTCAGAGGTCGTGGTCAGCTACTGAAGCTGGATCTGAAAACAGTTCAGTATCTTGCAATAGATAAATACGCACTCACAGACACTTCCAAAATTGCTCAAACTGTGATCCAGTATTGAATTTCTGTTGTTTTTTTTCCAATTGTGGGAAACACGTGGATAGCAAACATGTATTGGCAAATGACTGACTCGTCAGAACAAGCTGCGCTGAATGATTTCAATTATGCTTTTCAAAACAAAATTGACCTCAAAAACATCTTCATGATGTCATGGGATGAGCTTGTTCCAGACCCGATTTTGCCAATAAACGTGTTTTCAAGGGAAAAGATGCTGTTGCAAAAGCTGTGGGTATTTTTGGATTGGCAAAAAGTCCTGAGGAACAGAAACTGCCGTAAACATGCAGCCAAATCACAACAACCAGAGAGAAAAAAAAAAAAAACAATAAAGTGATTCATATATAAAAAGAGAACAAAAACAGACATCTTCTGCTTTCTAAGGAGCTAAAAAAAAAAAAAAAAAAAAGAAAAAAAAATCCTCTTCTGGATAAACAC
>OMLP01045266.1:11948-35846 GCA_900302685.1 Spondyliosoma cantharus | reverse complement strand
GCTGTCCAAAAGTTTCTGCTGCACCTTTGCGCGTAAAAGGAAAAAGGGTAAAAAAAAAAACCAAAAAAAAAAAAAACGCGGTGACGTCGAGCCGAACACGAGCCTCCCAAAGCCTCTTATTTCAGCTCTGAGCTCCGCACCGCTCAACTTTGGTGCTCCTTTGTCTCCCGAATGAAGCCGCCGCGATGGATTATGTTGCACAACCCTCACAAAAAAACCCTTGTCGCTGCTCCCGCATGACGCTCCCTTCCTTCCAGCGTTTCTAACGACAGTTTCCACTATGCAAACACGTCTACATGTTCAGGGAGGAGGAGGAGGAGGAGGGATAAACAGAGATTTGCACTCTGGGACATGTGGTTTAACGTGGCAGGTCAAACGTTAAGATATTTCGCAGTGTGGTTTACAGACATGATGTGATTCAAGTCATTTTTTCTTAGTTAAAGGGTAACTCCAGCAATTTTACGTTTTCAGGTGTGTTTCCAAGTCTGTGGGAGTACTACTGCAAATGTGGAGGAAAAAAAAAAGAGTTAAATATAAAAACCTCTTTGGGGCTCCGGAAGGAGCTGTATGTAATCTGATAAATTGCCTCCAGTGATGTCACTCAGTGGCTAAGTTGCATTGTGGGTAATTTCGGCACCAGGCATTAAAACTGTCTGGTGTGCGGTTCGACTGTGTTGGTTTTCAAAGTTGGTTTTCAAACTGTTCACAACAAGTTTTACGAGGGTTACAGGAGCGCAAATGTTCAAAGCCGGGTGCCTACGTCACCCACAATGCAACTTAGGGACCGATACCCTTTTTCCACTCAGTCAAACGAGCCATCTCGCGGGAGTTGTGACGCTCAAAAGAATTTAACCACCGTTTCACAGACGCTTCTTTCAAAATGGGTCTTTTGTTGCATTCTCTTTTGTTACAACTGTTTCTGGGAATGGGGTCAATACACGATTTCTAGCAGGTTGACCCACGTTTAAAAAAAAATGTGTAGACACGCTTATTTGGGTGGAACGGTATAAGTGACATCACTGGAGCCAGGCAATTTATTAGATGACATGCAGCTTCCTCTGGAGCCACAGAAGACTTGATACTATTTTTTTACTCACATATGCAGTGGTACTCCTCCAGACCTAAACACACTTTAATGGGTAAAATTGGTGGACTTACCCTTTAAGGCAAGTCCCAAGTCAAGTCACCTTTACCCTACCCAAGAAACCCCCGTCTTACTTGCGGGATCTGGTCTTTATAAAGAGAAAGAAAGAAAGCTACCTTTCAAATTATATTATTTACCGATTTATCCAACATGTTAGAAAATATATATGATCAAACAGGAATTCAAAGGGGCTCAAAGGAGCCAGCTGTTGGTTTATGTTAGTGGACTACATTTCTAAACTAATGTTACCTACTGTTGCTCTGTTAACAGAACGGAGAGAGGCACTGAGACAAGGCACATCAAAAAATCACATCCGTTGGACTGTCGCAGAAAATAGTAAAGTCCTTCAAAAAGAAATCCAGTACAGCAGCATGAATCAAATCTTCCACGGGCTTGTGTTAGCAACCGAGAGAGACGGGAAGGTCTAATTTTTTCACGTCACGTTACAATCCACTCACACATGCTCAATAAAAAATTCATTAATACATGTACATTGCTGCAAATTGTTACACTGAGGACTGTTAAAGAGTAAATTACTGAGAGCCGGACTACAAAAACCTAACTGAAAACATGGAATGAGCGCAGACGAGTCATTAAATTAATCATGGCTCTAGTCGAGTTACAAGTATTTAATGTCCAACTCGAGTCAGTCGACTCCAGTCCACATATCTGATGATTTATACACATTTAAATAGAAAATTTAGTGAAATGAAAGTAAGAGCTGAACAGTTTAATAACTAGTGGAACAGCAAGTACACAGCATTGAGTCTGATTGTAAAGATCTTTTAGAGAAAAGGCAGATTCAAATAAAAAATGAAACAGTAAAGAGACACAGTATATGTACATACACGCCAACATTAAACAGACATGAGAGGAACTTTATTTTTATTTCTCACTGAACTAATTGTTTTTCTTTGTATACTGGTTTGTTGGATGGGTCGTTTTCAAACTCTCACAAACACACTCACACACACACACACACTCGCACACACAATGCAGTATGTGATGCAAACTCGCATGATCACATTCCCTCCATTCTTCCTGCTTCAGTATCTGAAAGCACACGGTAAAGTAGTGGATACTGGATGGGAGAAGATGAATTCAGTCATTCTTTTAAAAAAACAAGAAAAAACAAAAACATTAAAGCGTTCATTTCAGAGCGTCACTGCGGCCCTACGAGGCTGGAATCATCCGGAGAGATCACACTCATGTAGTCTTGTATGGAGGAGGGAGGGCGGGTACATGTTCATAATGGTGAGTCTTGCCCCCCGGCAGTATTTGTACTACTGCTTTTCTTCTTGACCCTTTTTTTTCCTCTCCAGTACACGCGGCGTCTTCAGCCGATGTAAATGCGGTGGAAGTCGTTTGCTCCGAATGCGGCGTTGCACTTGGGGCACTTCCTCTGACGTGTGTCGTAGCGTGTCTTCACGCACTCGAAGCAGAAGACGTGGAAGCACTTCGTCAGTACCGCATCCTTCACCCGAGAGTTGCAGCACGGACACGTTAGACGAGCCTGAGGGGGAGAGAGAAAGAGAGCGCGAGAGAAGCCATTTTAGTCCTGACCTGAATGACTTGTGATGAGTGGACACAAACAACTTCAAGCTCGACTGTCCTGAACTGGGAACACGCCAAATGATGTGAAGGCTCTTTATTGTAACTCGTGGCGAGGACTGATTCTCAAGACCGCGGAGAGAACGGAGAACAGCCGACACATTAATCTGGCAGAATGACAGGCTGTACAATCAAAGCGTTCAGACCCCTCATGATTACATCAAACCGCTTCCAAGATTACAATCAAGTCTGGAAAAATCTGAGCATGACTGACTTCTGTAGCTCAAACAGAGCGCAGACCACAATTGCCAATTTTTGTGTGTGATGTTGAATAATTGCACAGTTGGTGGGAGTTTTATGTGTTCTTGTGAGTTCCCACTGAAAGAGTGCGATCACGCTGACAGCTGGTCTCATTTGGTGGAAATCAGAGTTATAAAGATTACACTGAGTTAAGAGTACCATCACAACTCGTTTTTGTTTGGGGGTTTTGCCCGAGGGTCATCAATCAGAAATCCTTTAATCAGAATCAGAAATCCTTTAAAGTCCCGCGGACGGGGAAATTTTTTTTGTCGCAGCAGCATCAGAATATTACAGAAATCAATACAGCTCCCTGACCAGGATGCTTGGGGAGCAGGGGCAAAAAAAAAGAAAAGAAAAAGGGTATCAGCACACGATGTAGGCACTGGAAGGGCAATAATTTATGTCTTAGCCACCATAGAGGTATCTGAGAGGGCACTTCTGTGGCGTTTTTTTTTTAACACGGGGCATCGAGGGGGGAAATTTGCTTAGCGAAAAAACGATCGACATAAAACCCTCTGAATTTAGTTTTAGTTTTTACACTAGGTTTTTATACAGATGTATCAAATAAGATATAATGATTAATTAGAGAGCATCATAGGTGCTAGTAGGTGGAGTTTTATCTTTAGACAGCAAATTGTTTCTAACTGCTTCCGGCCTTTGTGCTAAGCTAAGCTAACAAGCTTCATATTCAGACATGAGATTATTGGCTCATCTAACTCTCAGTGAGAAAGTAAGTAGGCAGGGCTGTCACATAAAAAAACAACCCAATAGTGAAACTCAACTTTGAAAGAAATTGTTCTCAACTGCAAAATAACTAATAATAATTTATCAAAGAAGTAAAAACTCTGGGGTGAGTCAATCAAAACATTTGGATGCGTCTAAACCTGACCAGCATCCATGACGCCGCTCTGTAACTGATCTTACTCTCTGAAGCTGGATAAAGTGAAACAAAGCTTCAAAAGGATGTTTTCAGTATATTCAGTATCACAGAAACCAACCTTATAGTCATTGATTTCTTCATTTAGGATGTCATCGCCGTTGCTGATTTTCTCCGCTGGTTTCTTGGCCTTCTCGATCTTTCTTCTCAGCTTAGAGATGTCCTCCTGAAACATAGTGGAGAGATAACCGCTGTAAGTAAAAGTAGTCTGTGTTCCACTTTTGCATGCATTTACTTGCTCTTATTAGTCTGGTCTATATTAGCAGTTAGAGGTTCCCACCATGATTTTTAACGCTCATCATGAAACAAACAAGGATTAACCTTGCAGTGAAAATGTTGAGGATGCAAAACCTTCCAAACGTTTCAGTAGAAAACAACAAAATTGAAACTGGCCATAACGTAACTATTTAGCCTAAACACAGCGAGTCAGGAAACAAAGGGTTTCAATGCACTGATTTCTCATCAAAGAAAAAGCAGCGTATTTTAAGAAACAGTCACCCCACAAGTGTTATGACAGTGTCTTCTTCCTGTGGTCATAATTTGCATCTAAGCCAATTGTTTTGTCGATCTGACATGCTTATTGCATATTACAGGTAACATTTAGCCTTACTTATCCTCAGTATATCATGTACTGTTTGTGGATACGTGTTTGTGTGTTGTTCACCTGTGCTCGTCGGGCGTTGAAGGACTCTTTCTCCCGGGAGAGGCTGTTCTCGACCACTTCCTCTCTGACCAGCTTGAGCCTCTGCTGAACCTGCTCCAGCTGAGTTCGCACCTCCTCTGACAGCAGCGCAGAGTCCTGAGCCTGGACGACAAACAGACACACGTGTGTTGAATGTTCTCGCGAGCAGCTTGACCGTTCTGGGATCAATTCACTGGTGTGATGGTGTGTGTGTGTGTTACCTTGCGTTTGTTCATGTCCAACGCTTGTGTTCGAAGCGTCAACTCTCTCTCCGCAGTACTGATGGTGCCCTGCAGGAGGCGCTCTTTTTCCTCAAGCTTCCTCACCACCTGCAGCTGTGCATCGACCTAACACGTGGCAAACAGTCGCGAAACATTATGATGGTAAATGAAGACTCTTTTTAAAGAAGATTTAGAGCACAAATTAGGCATTTCAGGGCAAAGACAAGCGACAAATTGGCTAAACAAACAAGCGGACACACAAAAGAGTAAGTGATAGTCAGCTTGTACATTATCTGTATAATATGTTGACTTTTTGGATTTAATTCTTTGAACAATATAATCCATATCAACATTCCAAGAAAGTAAGTAATGATCGCAGGTATTTTTCACTGTGTTTATATCACAAAACCAGTCGGTACAAGCCCCTCTTCTTGCAGAATGCGCCGTATGCTGCTGCCAGGTGACTCACCTGAGTTTTTAAAGTGAGCAGTTGGTCGGCCAGTTCCTCCTTCTCCTCTTTTAGCAGCTTGTGAATCTGGTTGGACTTGATCCGCTCGCTCATCAGCTTGAAGTTGGCATCGTCTTTCTCTCTGAGCTGCTGCATCAGACGGATGTTCTGTTCCTGCATGTCCTCGAAGGCCTGGCCCGTCACGTCCATCTCGCTCAGCAGTGCGTCCTCCTCCTGCAGAGGAAGCAGGGGGGCGACAGAGTGTTACAAGAGCGCGAAAGGAGGCTTTGTTTGTGCATCACACAAGAAAAAAAAAAACGAGGCGCTCACACACCTGTTTTGCTATAGAGAGCTTCTTGTTGAGGATGTCGATCTGCTCCTCCACAGAGCGGATCTTTCTCAGAGCCTCTTCATCCGCCATTTTCTTGCCCTCCCTCCTCTCCCTCTCCTCCAGCTCCCTCAGCCTCTGCCGAAGCTCCTCTCCCTGGAATCAGCATTGTTAATAAGGGACTGCCACAACACAAGACCATCAATAATTACGATTTGATGTTAACATAACAAACAGTGTTCTATAGTGTGCTGTGTTGATCACCTCTGACTTGGACTTCTTCTCTGCGGCCATCAGCTGGACTTTGTCCCTCTGCTCCTTCGGCGCTGAGCGGTACATGTCCAGCAGCAGCTTCATCTCCCTCTGAGACTCCTGGGCTTTCCTGCACAGTTGATGTAAGAAGTCTTACAGTCTATCACAGAACTACCATCATCATGAAATGGGAATGAGGGCGGACATCACGCTGTAGACGAATAGGACTGTCTTCTTGACACATTTCTAAGGGTTAACCTTTTTGTTTACCTGCTATATTTTGAGACAAGCGTCTAGTATTCCATGGGAGCCACTGCTGGTGAGTCACATAATCATAAGACTGGTGAATTCTGGGCTAGATGAACGGTACGCATTCTATTGGACGCGACAGCCTGAAGCTGACCCACAGAACAAAATAGCCTCAACAACAACAAAACATCACATAACAGAAAAAAAACAATAGGCTGTTGAAAATGTTCTTCTGCAATTGTGTTGAACAATAAACTTAAAAACTAATCTGTCCTTCTGTCATTTGCCTTTTAAATAACTCAATGCAATCTTTTTGAATCTATTGTTGTATTTTTTGTTTGGTTATTCAGTGTTATTGTGCATATTTTTTCTTGACATATCTCTGCTGCCGTCAGACTTATTTGCCACACCAGGATAAAAGAAAAAGATACCTTCAACCTGGCAGATGTTGTCTGCCAACACCGAAAAACTTAAAAAATACAAGACAGACTAGAATTACTGCATCGCGGTTGTATGCTTCTGCACACCAGTCATTAGTTGTTCCTGACCTTTTGGACACAACATGTCTTCACTTCCTTATTTTATCCCATTAGTCATTTTCGCAAAGTTTCGTCATACTTTGTTGAGTATTAGACAGAAATGTGTTTTGTGAGGTCACAGTGACCTTTGACCACTAATATTTAAATTTTTAAAAAAGTTCATCAAAGTGGACAAAAGTCCCCCAAAACAGATCACGAAGATCGTGTTCACACAAATGGGATGGACAACTTCAAAACATAACAAATGTCCTCACCCAAATCACTACCTTCATGGTTTTATAATTTCTTTGTAATGTAACATTTTCGTTCCCAAATGTTATATATTAAAATCGTTTGTGAGCATCAATTGAAAAATGATGATCCAGCAACATTTAATACTCACTGACAAATGGATTTCTTCCACATGCAACTTACTTAAGTTCTGCTCGGACGATCTTCAGCTGCTCCATCTCCTTCCTCTTTGACCCTCCGACCATAGACAGGCGCTCCCCGGCCGAGTCCTCCGGTTGGCTGCTGCTCCCTGGCTTTTCCTTCTCCTCCTTTATTACACCGCTGCGGGTCGGTCTCTCTCGCTCCTTTTCCTTCTCTTTCTCCCGCTCTCGGTCTTTCTCCTCTTTCTTTACAATGTCCTTTTCTTTCTTTTCCTCCTTGTCTTTCTTCTCTTCTTTCTCCTCCTCTTTCACTGTGGCCTCAGGATCTACTCCAGGCTCCGTTTTCACCGAGGCTCCTACAGAAATAAAATAAAGCAAAGTGAAACAGGATAGTCCTATGTTCTTTAGTTGTTCAAATTTCTAATTAAAAGTGAACAAACATTTCATAGATGTTAGTTACCTGTGCTGCTGGGTGTGGAGGAGCCGTTGTCGGGCTCTGTCTTGATCACAGGTTCCCCAGAGACAGCTGGGGTCGAAGGAGAGGTCGTCTCGTCCTTCACGTCCATCTCTGTGCTTGACTGAGATTGGAGGATGGCATTGCCCTTTGAGGCGCGGACCTGAAGAGGTAACAGGTAAATGTTTCAGTTTGATGTGCTGTTGTGTTCTGCTTTACTAAACCTATAGGTCAAAGAGTACGGTTTAACTTTTGCTGGCGAGTTTCCCCTTTTCCCCCTTTTGACTCACCTGGTTGAGCTCAGACTGTGTTTCTCTCAGTCTGATCTTGTATTTCACCACCTCTCCCTTCATCTGCTGGTTGTGGGTTTGCAGTGTGCTGATCAGGTGACGCATCTCTCTGTTGATGGGACCTGAGAGAAAGAAGAGCTCAGAGTGAAGCAGGATGAAAAAAGAAAGCAAGCTGGATGGAGTGTGCAGTTCATACACCGTCTACGGCAGAACCTGTCAGTTACCTGCTTGCTCGTTGGCAGCGAGAGTCTGTTCAAATTCGATGCGCAACATCTCGTACTCCTTCCTGACCTGAGCCAGTGTGTCCTCCAGCTGAAACACCTCGGTCCGAACCTTCCTCTGCAGAGCCACCTCATCATTCTGCACACAGAGGGGATGAGAGTGAGAAAAAGGGCAAAAAAGTGACACAAACAGATAGAGCTGTGCGATATTACGATATATATCGTAGTGCGATATAAAAACGTCTACCGTAGGATACAACCCTCTGTTGTTTATATCGTAATTTTAGCGTATAGGCTACTTGTTTAGCACTGTTGCTACGCTAACGTACACTACGGTTGTGATTTAATACGCCGTGTAAAGCACAACTCAATGTCGGAATGACCGTTGGATATCCACATTTTGAGTTCAAGACAAGTTCATTGTATGAAGGCGAATGCAACTACAGCAACGCTATATACAGTCCACAATAAAAAATAAATAAATAAAAAAAAACCACTTCTATTAATGTTTTAACTATCCAGGAATACAACAAATAAACACAGAAACAACAATATGGTTACTTTTCAAAATAAAACACTCCGTGCTGACACCAGCACACAAATCTCAAAAAAGAGACAAACACAAGCTCTTCTGCTAATCCTTCGATCGGGAACACTTCCTGCTGTTGTTTTTATGACACATACCTATAACTGCGGTCGCGAGTGATCATGTGATTATCGTGGGAACTCTCCGTACTGTGACTCAAAACACAACCGGTGGGGATTGCTGGAGGACGTTGGACGGCGGAGCAAAACCGGATTGGAGCGGACACGAAATTAGGGGTTACTTGCTGCTCCGCTGGGCTCAGTGAGCTCAGTGAGCTCAGTGTCGGGGTGATGTCTCCGCATTTGCGCTAGCATGTTTGAAGTGTTGCCGGCCCCTCCCACAACAACTTTCATAAAACACAGACGACAAATTAAGTGCGCTTTGATAACGACACGACTGCCATCCTCCTTAATATCAACTGGAGCCCAAAATGTCTCCACAAGGCTGACTGGAACGTGGCCGGAGGATCTGCGAGCTCAGGTTTATTACCCATCTTGCAGAAATGAAATTGACCTGACACACGTGTGCGGTAGGGGCGGGGTGGGGATGAACGAAGGTTCGGGAAGTTAGAATGAGTTTCTGAACCTAAGTCCTTTGAACCTAGGTTTTCGGTTTCAGTTTAGAACCGTTACACCCCTACTACCTACCTCCATGTGCTCCAGCTGTCGAAGCCGTGCCGTCCGGGTAGTGTTGAGACGAGCGCGTGTCTCATCTAACTGAGCCTTTAGAATCAGAGACTCATTGTAGAGCACAGAAAACTGCGACTGAAGGCAACGATACTCAGAGGTCTCTTTCACCATGCCTTCTGCTCGATTCAGCAGCTCCGTCTGAGAGGAACAGAGATAAACAATAATGAAGTCTTTTGGTTTAATGCGGCTTGATACTTTCACATTATTGAGCCGTCTCCAAATGAAAGTCATGAGAACGGTGCGGGAGAACCTTCATGCTGTTGTTCTCCTGGTGCACAGTCTGCAGGTCCTGCTGGAGCTTCTGCAGCTCAATGAGGCGGTTGTCTGCCAGCTCCGTGTTCTCCTCCATCTCACTGTTCATTTCTTCAAACTTGAAAGGAGAGAAGAGGAAAAACACCAGCGAGTATGAAAAGCAAGGTGTGGACAGTAGAAACAAAAAAACAGGAAACTTCACATCTTCTTGAAAGACTTACCTTTCTCTTGTTAATGGTGATGGTCCCACAAACACTGCTGGCCTCCCCGCACACCTTATAGCCTTTGCTGTTCACCTGGAACACATCGCAGAGAGTGTTTCAACGTATGTCCACATAAACATCAGAACAACTACGCATCACTGTCACAAGGGCTGTGTGACATGATAATAAACATCATGTGACGACAGGAGATCTTTTCATATAATTCGTATTTAATCGAGTCGCAGATTACACTCTATACAGCAATCAATTTCAATCATTTTTGGGCATATTATGGACATTCCTTTTATATCTGGACGATAATTTGTCTTACTCTGCACAGTAAGGATGCAGTCAGCAAGTTTAATACCTAAACAAGGGACTACTTATGTTGCTTGGATGTTGTTTGGTATGACGCAGACAAGAAAGCATTAACAAATAGACCTTTCCATGTTGCTATCTTACACAAGCTATTCATTGAATTTACAGAAAATATGCTACATATTGATATGTGCTGTTATGGGATATGAAATTACTATTTATCAAGGTATCAGATCTAGATTAGATCACACACTAACTGTGTGGGCAAAAGAGAAACACACGCACACGCACACACACAAAAAGAAAACACATCCTCACCCTCTCCAGTATCTCGATCAGGTGTGCATTCAGTCTGTTCTCTCTGCGGCGGATCTTCTCCATGTCCCACTGGAGTTCCTCGATCAGAACCTGCAGCTCGCTCACACGCTGGTCTGCTTTGTTAGCTGCGCGACCCAGAGACCGAGACTGGACAAGACAGGAATAAAAAGAGATTTGAACCCACACACAAGAGCTGACAGAAACATAGTTTTTCATACGATATTACTTTGCAATAAAGCAGACGTTACTAGATGATAATGAGTAACAGTAAAATTCCTACTCAAAGTGCCTCAATTCTCTTACAAATAAGCAGCCTCTGATTACGTAGCAGTAGAAAAGTGTGCAGCAGGCTCAGCTGTTTTCGACAATAACACTTTTACACGCAGATTTCTAACAGCCACCTGGGGCCAAATATAATAGGAATATGCCCTTTGTACCTCGCTTGTCATGTGGCTGTGCTTCTGCTTCAGGTCCTCAGTCAGCTGCTGCAGCCGCTTGTTTTCGCTGGTCAGGAGGGAGTTCAGTCTGGAAGCTGCCTGCCACAGACTGCCCTCTGGAAAGAAAAGCAACACCAACAATATCACATTTTTATGTGCTGTACACACAAACACAGATTCAATAAAATTCCTCCCAAATAAAAATCTCAATCACTGCAATTTCATCTCGTATCCCTCATTTTATCTCACCAACTCCAGAGTCCACCTCTGCCTTCAGTTGGTCCACGGTGCTCTTCAGACACTCATAGATCTCCACCACATGATTGGCCTGCTTCTGGCTGGACTCCACCCTCTCCAGCAGCTCAGCCTCCATCTCCTCACTGCTGCTGCTAGCCAGCGTGGCCAGGAAGGAGTTGGCCGCCTCTCCCGTTTGGCCTGAGTGAGGAAGCAGGAAATCAAATATGATCAAACACCTGCATGTCATTGCTCTCAGAGTCATGATGCTGTGTCACCGCCGATCTTTACCTCTGTCCTTGGCCCTCTCCTGGTTAGAGTCTCCATCAGGCTCTGGAGTCCCCGGCTTGAGGCTCCGTCCCTCACCTGCCACAGATTTCTCCGTTTCGCTGCTTGCTTGGTCATAACGCCTGATGGTCAGCTGAATGTTTTCATCAAACTGAAGGAGAAAGAATGGCGTCACGCATTGGACTCTTCATCTATATAGGAGAGGCGACTTTAAATGTTGAACAAGGACTTTTTGCTTCCTCGTCGTGAAACTGTTTACCTGGTTCCAGTATCTGTTGAGGATGAGCAGACTGGCATCATCGGTGGCCTGCCGGGTCTCCAGTCGCTCAATTCTCTCTCGCAGTTCATCCTCAATCACCTGCAAACCAGTATTCAGACATTTAGCTTTACTCCAAAGGGAACATGCAAGTACAGCTTCACACGTGTATGTGTTTATACAGAGCTGTACACACATTTTTAGAGAATTAACTTACCTGTCTGAGATCGAGAGCTTCTCCCAATTTCCGGTTCTTGGCCTGGAGAGCTTTGATGTCTTGTTCTTCCTGAAAAAAAACCAAAACATTCAAACATGAAAAACAGCCAAACCAGTAGAGAGACTGTTCACCACTGAGATGAAGTGAATTCATGTTAGCAGTAGAGTGGGAAGCTAACGTGGCTTCTCACCGAGTTTGACACTCCTCCCAGCTTGATGACAGTCTCCACGGCGGTGCTCCCCCCGGCAGCAGCGCTGACACCGGGTGCCCCGTCATCCCCTTCCCTCTCCCTCCGCTTCTCTGGGGGGGCACCGGAGGACGAGGAACCGCTAGAGTCAGCAGGACGCTTCTGTCCCGACATCCTCAGACTCCTGCAACACACAAAAAGACAGGAAATTACAGCTAAATGTGATGGAAAAACGTGGAGGTCCACTGATCTAGGTGCTTTGACTGAATACACGACAAAGCTAAGCTATGTTGTACAGCAGAGCTAGCAGATGTTTTACATATACATATATATATATATATATATATATATATATATATATATATATAACTTCCTTAATGTTTGTTCTGAAACAGTATTCATCAAGCAAAGTGATGAGACGTAACGCATTGTAAACCACGAACCGGCTGATTAAACCAGTCAGTGTCTGGTGAAGTTAGGCTAGCGTTAGCCGTTTGCTAACGTTAGCTTTAACCGCTGCCGATGCTCAGCGGAACTCGATTCTGAGCCGGCGGATCAATGCATTTACTCTGAATTAATGTCGTATCACTCCATATTTACCGAAGTCTTACCGATATTAATGTTAAGAGGTTTTCTAGTGAACTAAATCTGTCTGTGGCTGTTGTTGTTGCGGCTCCTTGCCTCTCGGAAACGGAAGTGTAAACGACCTGCCTGCGTGGGGACGTCTTCAGCCGCCACAGCGCCCCCAACCGCCGCGGAGGAGGTGCCACTCTGTGCAGCAGCCCTGAGGCAAAACTGGAATTTTTTTTCCAACAAGAGGAAGGCATGCAGCCCATTGTTGATGGTGGATTCATTTTATTTAGCACTGAGTCACCAGAGAGCAACCAATACTTTGATATAACACTCCCATAGTTCTGAATCAGTTAGTTTGTGGTAAAAATAAGCAACTGAGACACAGTGAAGGTTGGGCGCTACTGTATACTTCCACTACATGACAGTTTGGAGGCAAATATTGATTTGATTATGTAACTTAAATGAGGCTACTAGCTACGTTACAGATTGCATGCTGCATCAGAGCCAATGTAGTGCATTTTAAAAATAATTTTATCATCAAACAGTTAAGAAAAACACTAATTCCTGGGGTGCTGTTTAGCTCAATTGGTAGAGCAGGCATCCCATGTACAGAGGCTTTGTCCTCGCCGCCAAACCGCCTGGTTTGACTCCCGGCCCAGGACCCTTTGCTGCGTGTCACTCACCCTCTCTCTCAACCTGTTTCCTGTCAAATCTTCATCTGCTCTATTAATAAAGCCATACAGGCCAAAAAAATACTTAAAAAAGAAAAACACTAATTCCAATAATCAGGAAAATGCTGAATATCCCACTCAAGTACTATTCTTATGTCTGACTTTTACAAAACAGTTACAAAACAATATCTTTACTTTTGAGAAGTTTTTGTAACAGTGGCAGTTGCCCTCTTTGCGCTGTCGGTTATCCAGTCTTATCCCATTTATAAGAAGAGTTGATTGTTGAGTTTCAATTTCACACATATGGTTTTAACAAGTTTGTTAATGTGACTCAAAAATCTACTTTTCTTACAAATAGGACCTCAAGTATAGAGTGCAGTTTAATAATATATCAACTAGATCCAAAACATTGTGCTGCAAGAAAGTGAAACATACACATAGATTAAGACAGCCATTTCTAATGCACATGGAGGATTTCTCTTAATTGAAACTACTGAGGCAAATCAGACATCAGTCCTCTTCACGGTAGAGACTCTTTCTGTGGCTGCAGCGTTGGATTGCTTCCACAGATTCGTGGCTTGCTTAGAGTTGCAGTGTTTGTGGATATTGTTGCAATTATCTGGCAGCCAAGACAGTGAAACCAACATTCCTTAGGCTATCTTTTGTAATTCACTCCACATACTTGTGAGGGGATCAAACTTGTCGGACAGCATTTTGCACTCCCCTTAAAGTGTTTTTCTCAGACACTCCTTGTAAAAAGGGACTTGTGGACAGAGACTGAACTCTGATAAGCACTATTAAGGGATACATTGAACAGGGAGCAGAGTCCAGGTTGTGCAAAAGCTGGCTTGTCACTATTTGTGAGTTACAGATCTACTCCGGCCTATCTCTTCAAATATCCCTATCTGCTGACGTCACCGCTGAGGGCATTACAAACACCCCTAGTTCTTTTTGAGCCATTTTCAGCAATCGATATGTGAACTGTTTATGCATGACGTGCTTTTTGAGTAATGTGACGCATAAGGCACAAACCAGAGAAACAAGGTAGCAAGACAAGTAGGTTTTGCTGCAGGAACTGGTGGTTAATTTGTGTCCAATGAATGAACTAAGATAAAACTCCTGTAGTGTGAGAAATGCATTCCAACTAATAAATATTTTATTTTTAATGTCAGTTTGTATATTTAGTTTATTTAGTCATGAAAACAAAGCATTTAAACTTAATCAATCAGTGAAGATTTAAGATGTCATCTTAACTGAGCAAGACATTTTTTTTCTCCATTTATTCAATTATAAATTAAAGTAGTAAGTTATTCCCATTTTTGGAGCATTGTAAATGTGTCCATGCTATCTTCTGTATACAGAGGACAGCTAGAATATGGCCCACACATATTACATGCTGTTTATTCATGTCGTGCTTAATGAGCAATGACACGCATGCGGCTCAAACAGATCAGAATCAGAATCAGAATCAGAAATACTTTATTGATCCCAGAGGGGAAACTGCTTGCATTACAAGGGCTCCCATTCAAAAGTCTAAGAAAATATGCAGAAAAATAAAAACTACTGTATATTAAAGCAAACATAATAAAAATACAATAAAAATAGAATAAATGTCCTTTTTACTAGAATTATATCCATAGAGATACAATGTAATAGATAATGCTATAGTTGAAATATGGGTTATTGCACATTATTCTTCGGAATTGTTGCACATTATTTGGTTTGTCAACTCAATACAAAAGAGAAAAACAAAGCGTCCAGAGTCCTCCTATTGACTAAGAGTGTTTGACACACAGAGCGAGGAGTTAAACAGTGATTTCCTTGGCGCTCTGTGGTGCATCTTGGTTGGATCAGTCTAGTACTGAATGTGCTCCTGTGGCTGACCACCACATCATGGAGTGGATGGGAGCCATTGTCCAAGATGACAAGGTAGCAAGAAAAGCAGGTTTTGCTGCCGGAACTGGTGGCATATCTCAGATGTAAATCTGGCACAGATGATCACAGATGAGGTCATGTTTTTAAAGTTTTATTCACCTTAAATTTAGTCTGGTTTGCCGACTTTCTTATCCTGGAAGTAGCGGCGGTGACATAATGAAAAGCACCAAGTTAATACATGTAGAGTGCACACCTCTGCCAAGGTCACCTTTAACTCAGTCAAATCTAAACTATTAAATCTTAAATTAAAGAAAACATATTCAAGTCCACTTCATCTGCATTTTTATCTGGCTCTGCATTCAATTATACTCACTTATTAATGGGGTCATTTCTGGGCCAAAATGCATCCTCTGTCCAGGTTTCATGGAAGTCTGTTCTGGAAATCTGTTAAGGAAGATGTCATCTTAACTGAACAAGAAAAGGTTTTCCATAAATTAGAATATAAAGTAAAGCAGTACGTTATTCCCATTTTTGGAGCATTGTGAATGTGTCAAGGCTGTTATGTTTGTATGCACACAGATGATACACATATCACACATATTACATGCTGTGGGACATTTTCAGCAGTCGCAATTACACATAATTGAATCCTGTGGCAATCTAGACATTACCAGGACAAAGACACAAAGTAACCTGACTTGCAAGATTGCAGCAGGCCTGTAAGCACAGTTCATCATTGTCTCTGAGTGAGGCAACAGAGTGGAGGTGGGGCTGCGTGAGGACCGACTGATTCACGCATGCAGAACGTTAATACATAGGTAATACAAGTTAATAGAGTGCACACCTCTGCCAAGGTCATCTTTGATTCAATCAAATCTAAACTATCAAATCTAAAATCAAAGAAGACATATTCAAATCTGCTACATCTGCAATTTTATTTGGATCTGCATACAATTACACACACTCATAGACACCTGACACCCAAATGATCCTGATTTAGTTCTCATCAAGATCAGTGGATTATTCCCTGAGGAAAATGTCTAAAAATGTTAATCTCGCCACGTTAAAGAAAGTGAGAAGAAGAAATCCTGGGTCCGTCCCTTCATTCAGATCAGCACCAAAAGTTAATGGGGTCATTTCTGGGACTGAGACGCATCCTCTGTCCAGGTTTCATGGAAATCTGTTCTGGAAATCTGTGAAGGAAGTTGTCATCTCAACAACTTAACAACATCAACAACATTTTAGCAACTTCCTTAACAGCAGACAGGTCTCTGAGTGAGGCAACAGAGGGATGAGGCGGGGCTGCGTGAGGACCAACTGATGCCCGCATGCAAAAAGTTATTACATGTAGAGTGGAGACCTCTGCCAAGGTCACATTTAATTAAATCAAAGAAGACATATTCAAATCTGCTACATCTGCAATTTTATTTGGATCACCCTACACCTCAATGAGCCTGATTTTTTTTTCATCAAGATCAGTGGATTATTCCCTGAGAAATTGAGGAAAATGTCTAAAAATGTTAATCTCGCCACGTTAAAGAAAGTGAGAAAAAATAATTCTGGGTCCGTCCCTTTATTCAGATCAGCACCAAAAGGTAATGGGGTCATTTCTGGGCTGAGACGCGTCTTCTGTCCAGGTTTCATGGAAATCTGTTCTGGAAATCTGTGAAGGAAGTTGTCATCTTAACTGAACAAGAAAAGGTTTTCCATATATTCAATTACAAAGTAAAGTAGTACGTTATTCCCATTTCTGGAGCATTGTGAATGTGTCAAGGCTGTTGTGTTTGTATGCACGCAGATTATACACATATAACACATATTACATGCAGTGGGCCGTATTCAGCAATCGATTTGAGAACTGTTTGGGCACCAACCAGGTAATCAAGATTGGCAAAATGAGACAATCACACATAATTAAATCCTGTGGTAATCTAGACTTTATCAGGACAAAGACACAAAGTAACCTGACTTGCAAGATTGCAGCAGGCCTGCAAGCACAGTTCATCATTGTCTCTGAGTGAGGCAACAGAGTGGAGGCGTGGCTGCGTGAGGACCGACTGATGCGCGCATGCAGACTTTTATAACTCATTTCAGGCGACACACAGTGTTCCCTGCTTGTTTTCACCTCGGGCTCTGACAGAGCGTAAAGTCCACAGAAGCAGCAGACTCCGCCCTCGTATGTCTGAGCTGACCAATCGCGTTGCCCTGGGCGACACACGCCCCGCCACGTCCACGATAAGCTCCGCCCCCTCTGCGCCCAGCAGGCAATAAATGCAGCTTTGTGCTCTGTGCTGGCCTTCTCGATCAGTCCAATTACTGTTTGGAACCTCTGGAAGCTGTCTGTCCCCTCTGTTGCCGTCGCTGTTTGACAAAACTCTCAAGTAAGACGTGTTTTCAAGTAGTTATTTATTTATTTTTTAAACCCTGTGCATATTGTTGCTGTTTTCCATGTGCTTGTGTGAGAAGTGAACTGACTTTCTGCCGGATTCCTCACGCTTCTAGTGTGCACTGATGCGGTTATGGATTTAAGCTGCAGGTTTTAAACAGTAAAAACAGGGTGTCAGGTCTGCATGCACGAGATGATAAATTGGTATGTTCAAACTTTCTTTTTGCAACATGGGTTTTGTAGTGATTTTACTTTGAAAGGGCTGTGTTTATATGTGGAGTCACAAGGCTTCTTTGATTGTGTGCAAATAGAAAAACAAATGCACATCCGCCTTCTGCGGTTTAGGATCCTTGACAGCCTGCAAACGATGCTCATGATTTCTTGTCCTTCACGTCATCATCAAACTGTTTGTTCAGACTTCTGGGGGGTGGGGTGGGGGGACGTCATGTAGGCAACAACTTTGAGTGAACTATGAACTGCTGCACACTCAAAGCCAGAAGTTATCTGCATGGAGGCCAGAGTTCAACCATGCAAGCCAAATATTTACAGAGGTGGTGCAAGAGAAGCAGGAAGTTTGATGCAGGAAAAAACGATAAAATCTTCTTCATGCTTACCCGAGTCTTGGAAGGTTTCTGATTACCTGTGAAATAACTTGTTTCTGTCCTCTAGGATGACTCACCAGTTCCCAGCCCTGAGTCCGGAGCAGAAGAAGGAGCTCTCTGACATTGCTCAGAGGATTGTTGCTCCAGGAAAGGGAATCCTGGCTGCGGATGAATCAACAGGTGAGCATCAAGTTCTCGGTGACTGTCGGGTGACAAACGTCCGCTGAGTGTGCAGGTGAATTTGATTTTCATACCCTCTTCTGTCAAGGAACCATGGGAAAGCGTTTCCAGAACATCAAAGTGGAGAACATCGAGGAGAACCGTCGCTGCTTCCGTGACATCCTCTTCTCCACCGATCCCTCCATTGCCAACTGCGTGGGTGGGATCATCTTCTTCCACGAGACGCTCTACCAGAAATCAAGCAACGGCAAACTCTTCCCCCAGGTCATTAAGGAGAAGGGCATTGTCGTCGGCATCAAGGTGAGGAGCCTATAAATTAAGGTTTAGTCTAACGCACGCACCTCAAGGTCTTTCTTGTAAGCCAATGTTTGGTTCTCTTGCTGCAGGTGGACAAAGGCACAGCTCCTCTGATGGGCACAGATAAAGAGACCACCACACAAGGTGAGAATAGATTATTGCCTCTCTGTGTACAATTCCTGAAAACTCTAAATGTCTTTGGCACATTCCAGCAACATAACGCTGAACGAGCAGTTCCAACCTTAGCATTCTGCGGCCTGTTGTTCTGCTACAGGTCTTGATGGCCTGTCTGAGCGCTGCGCCCAGTACAAGAAGGACGGTTGTGATTTCGCCAAGTGGAGGTGTGTCCTCAAGATCTCGGACGGCTGCCCGTCAGCTCTCGCCATCGCAGAGAACGCAAATGTCCTTGCCAGATACGCCAGCATCTGCCAGATGGTGTGTGTGTGTGTGTGGCCACATTCTCTACAGAAATGATTGTCATTGGATTTGAGTTCCTAATTTCAAATCAACATTTCTGTACAACAGAACGGCCTGGTGCCTATCGTTGAGCCAGAGATCCTGCCTGACGGAGACCATGACCTGCAGCGCTGCCAGTATGCCACAGAAAAGGTCGGTACATCATCTTTTGCCGTCGTCAGCAGTAAAATAGTTCCCCGTCAGATGACATTTTGAAGCAGTGGTAGTAAATCTGCCCTTTCGTCTGTAGGTTCTGGCTGCTGTCTACAAGGCTCTGTCCGACCACCACGTTTACCTGGAGGGTACTCTGCTGAAGCCCAACATGGTCACTCCTGGACACTCCTGCCCTAAGAAGTTCACCCCTCAGGAGGTTGCCATGGCCACAGTGACCGCTCTGAGGCGCACCGTCCCTGCGTCTGTGCCTGGTGAGTGTCATAAAGCCAGCTTTTCCTTTTGACAAGGATTTTAAATTTCTTAATAATTTTCAAGTACAAGTAGAAAGCTGATTTACTTTGTCCTTCCAGGCATCTGCTTCCTGTCCGGAGGCCAGAGTGAGGAGGAGGCCTCCATCCACCTGAACGCCATCAACCAGGTGCCCCTCCATCGCCCCTGGAAGCTGACCTTCTCTTACGGCCGTGCACTGCAGGCCTCTGCTCTTGCAGCCTGGCAGGGCAAAGATGCCAACAAGGCAGCTACACAGCAAGCTTTCGTCACCAGGGCCAAGGTCGGTGTCGGAGGGCATTGTTCGATGCTAATAATTAATTCACATTTATCTGTTTGTAGTTGTGGACTGTGCGTAAACCTGGCTATTAAAGGGCTCTTATCTTGCGTTACTCAGCTTTATACTGACTGGTGAATGATTGATGATAACAAGCTTTTTGTCTTCTCCGTCTTGCACTAATGTGGTTTAGGTAACTTGGCTGATCATTAACACTCAGATTTGACTTTGCCCTAACACTCCCCTCCTCTCTTCAGATCAATGGCCTGGCTTCCAAAGGCGAGTACAAGCCCTCGGGCTCAGCTGACCAGGCCTCCCAGCAGTCCCTGTACACTGCCAGCTACGTCTATTAAATACTGTAAATGCATCAACATTGAAGGAGGGGGGGGGAAAGGAAAAAAAAAAAGTACATGGACCAAATGTGACTACGACCAAAACCCTCAGCTGGATTTCCCTCTTCCCTAGACTACCAACAGCAGGGGGAGACGTGTTCAATTTTAAACTACTGTTTGTCTACTCAGTGAAATGACTGGAAATAAATTAAGTGACCAAAGTGCCGGTGCCGTTGCAGTTTTTGTGCTTTGGGATCTGATCTCACAACCTCACAACCATAATATTGAATGCATCGTTGTCAGCTATAAATTGTAGACTTTTATGCCTGTAAGCCTGGCCGAGGTGTCGTAGTTTTGTTTTTCTTAACCTTCTCAATGACGTTGGTGTAGATGTTGGCGTGCAAAAGCCATTCCTGTTTACTGTCTATACGTAGAATAGTGTAACATATGCTAAGTCTTTACTCATCTCATCCAAGTTTATCTCAACCAGCAAGAGGTGTTCTCACTTTTCAACACAGATTTGTAGAATGCAAACACGAGTTTGTTTGTTTTTTTTTATTTTATTTTTTTAATTGAGGTATGGCATGACACAACTCGATACATCAGAGGACGTGACTACTTGCACACCAGGCGAAAACATGCACTGAATGAATACAATGGCAAAAACAACATATTAGGACTATGCTGCCCTACAAAGGCTAACCACAGTAGCTATGATAAGTATGAATCAGAAAAGTGGCTTCAAAGCTTTGTTTTGTTTTTTACTATCAAGTCAAATGCATTTATACAGCTGTTTGTGTACTTGATAAATGTGTTCAAGTCATTTGAAAATCATGACATATGACCCTGTTCATGTAAATCCTGCAACAGATGAATAGGTAGTGCAAAGGTTAAGTACAGTAAATCTAACTATTTATTTTTACTGCATGTAATTGTTTAAAGTCGCAAGTTTTGAAGTAATTTAATTTATGTAGCGCTTGAAAGCAAACAGGTTTTGCACCAAAGTGGTTCACAAAAACTGACCGGTGTATATACACACAGGCATAGAGACGCGTATATGTACTGTAAAACAAAATTAGAAGTAGAAGCAGACATAAAACCATGTGGGTGCACATCAAGATAACATACAGTTTAACCATCATTCAATAATGACAATGAATCTGGAATAAAAACTACACTTACTGTGATCCGTCTTGATTTTTGGTTGGATTTCATAGTTGCAAGTTTTTACACAACTTTTTCTCTTTTTTAACTTTTCTCACTTTTAAGTTCAATTTCAGTCAGAACTCAATAGTGACCAAAATTGTAGTTACTGAGCTTTGGCTTCGGGGGGCAGTCGGCTATTTGTGTTAGACAAAGTGTAGGGCGGTGTGTTGCACAAGTTTTCCTGAGTGAGAGTGTTAATTTGTTTGCCAGTGTTAGAGGAGCAGTCTGCGAGGTAGTTTTGGTGATGAACAGCAGCAGAAAAGGGAAAACGGAAAGGAAAAAAACAAAATGAGGAGAAAAATGGAAAAGGATAAAAAAGGGAAAAGAAGAGAGAAAAGAATATAAAAAAACATTATGATGAGTTTTCTTAGCGATGGTCAGTGATATCCCAGGTCAAACCATTCTTTTTTTTCTTTGAGAAAATATTTTTATGTCTTCACTGTTTTGTCTATTTAAATTGTTTCCTTTTCTACCAGGTTCTGATGACACTTTGCTAATGCTGCGTCATGCAGAGTTTTCACTTCCTCATTTGCCCCAACGAACCTTAAAAAGGAGGAAGGGTTATTACGTTTTGGTGCCAGACTGTGGTGTCAGCTGTATTTTAGTCTGTGGGAAGTGCACTGAGAAATACACTAAAACACAGAAATGTCTCCAGAAAATGAAAGAACACAGTTCACAGGGTAATGACAGAAATTCCTACATGTGATTGACAAGGCTGATGATATTATGATAATTAGGTCCTACCTAATATCGCTGATCAGACACTGCAAACGGGAGCCTTTCCCAAACTTATTCGAGGGATGCACAACAAGTTGATTAAAAGTCAGTCGTTAACCTCCTCTCTGAAGTGTGCTCTTTCATTTTTTGGAGGCGTTTCTTCCTCAGAAGTCATACAACATAGATTTTTTTTTTTTTTTTAGTGTGTTTCTGCACGCATCTATCATTCACTTCAATACAGCTGTCGCCACCTTGAGTTGCTCCCAGGCCCTGGGCAGAGAGCTGGCTGGCGTAGGTCGCACCCTTGAAACCTTTCACTCAACCAGAACAGCCCCAGTTCCAATGGCAGACAGCCTGTTCATGTGGGGAGAGATTTCATTTCCAGTTTCAGCTCCATACCCATTTCCTCCACCCGAGCTGAGACAACGCAGCAGACACAAAGAACAAGTTAAGAATATGTAAATAAGAGCTAGAGTGTTGCTGGTGTGCTGTGCCTTTTGATTTCACTATGTTTACTTGATGCAGTAAACATGCAGATGGGATGTGGTCGCTGAGAAAAACAGAACTAGGATGATTCCAGTGTGTTTGTGTAACAGTCAGGAAGGAAAACTGACCACAATGACTGTTGCTCAACCACCAAAATTCAGTTGATCAGTTTGGTCAGTTTTGGTAGAGTTTGGTAAAGCTACTCAATCTATACTTATTTAACAGGATTACTGGTTGCCACAATTTGTGAGGTCTGCTGTACAATATGACATCAATCTGAACATCTTTTTTTGTTGTTTTATTGAATTTTTTACACAAAGACCACATACATTACATTTATTGCACCAGATATAGCAAAAAGCTAAACAAGCTTGATAAAGTGGTCCCCGCCCAGGAACCTTTTTTGCAAGGACACCAATTTTTTCTCACACATTCACAGGCAACAACTTTCCAAACAGGCTCTTCATTTCACAGTCATGTAGATGAACATATACGAACACACAAGTCGAAAGCTTTTTTTAAAAAAAAGCACGCTGGATGCATATATTATCATTTCAGTTCACCTGTAAGAAATAAGTCCTGTCGTTTCTTTTAAAAAAACATCTAAAGCTGCAATTACGGATGGATGTTCTGTCCAGTAAACAAAACTCCCACAAGTCAAACTGTGAAATGCCTTCAGCTACGTGTATACGGAGGTTCACAGTGATTATTAAAGCTGCAAGCGGAGTCTAAGCTATGCTGACATGCTGCGGATACTGTGATGATAATGGTGATAATGTAGATAATGATCGGACATGTTGATGACATAAGGGTAAGTGACAGCAATAAAAAAAAAACATAAAAAATGGCACATTTTTAAAATATCTTTTTATGTACACAGATTTATTTTAATATAAACATGGAGCGTCAGCTAATTGGCTAATTAAAAAGTCTGTTGTTTGTACAATATCCTAACGTTACAACATTTTCATGCTGCTGTACTGTAAAACTGTAATTTTACATCTTCACAATTGATCAGGCACTGGCTAGAATGTGGTTGAATGCTAACGCTGGCTGTTGTCTAATGGAAGCTAATCAGTTATCGAACCTGTTGTTTTACCTTGAAATGTCGTCTGATGTCCCTCCGGTTTAAACTATCCTCTGTCTTCACAGTTGCTCATCGATCAGGAAGCAGCAACAATAGGTCAGATTGCCTACGTGTATCGGATCCCAGAACACAACAGCGTAACATTCGAGCTTCCCACCAAGAATGCGATGTCAGAGGAAAATGGCTGCCGTGTGAATGTTACTCACTAGGGGGACATGTTTGCGTTGCTAACATAGCTAAACGTTTAGGTCATTGACCCCTACAGTAATAACACATAAGCCTTGTTAGAGAGATTAGCGGTTAAGATATTCCTTTATAAGTGCACATTAAATTCTGATGT
>OMLP01045262.1:0-12705 GCA_900302685.1 Spondyliosoma cantharus | reverse complement strand
TTAGTCATTTAAATGTTGTAACTGACTGGTGTGTGTGTGTGTGTGTGTGTGTGTGTGTGTGTGTGTGTGTGTGTGTGTGTGTACTGTATATATAGATAGATAGACAGATATTTGTTTTCTTTTGTTTGTATGTGTTGAAAATAAAATCTATCCATAAGAGTAATGCTGAACCATTAGAAGAACAAAATATTACACAAACTTACTGTATTAAATAAAGTGTGTTTTTCCAGTTAGTCTTTTTATAACAAAAAATGGGAATTTTGTAACTGAAACTTACTTTGTAAAATATACTTTATTTGTCCATCTCACTGTTAAATATTATCTTCAGCTCAATTTTGAGATTCATCGTTCGACATGATGAGGACTGTGGATTTTGTCCCATATTGTTTCCCAAGATCTCTTGATGGCCGGTCTGATCAGGTGGAATTATTACAGCAAGTCGATGGTTGTATCTGATTGTGTCATGTACATGTACCAAAGAACCAGACTGTTTGATGTGTTGTTAAGACGACACCTGTTCAAAAGGCATCATCATGAGTTCAAAGTGAACAAGTCAGCTGTTAATATGAATCCTGATGATTGCTGGGCACGCTCTAATCCCTCCGGCCAGACATTGTTCTGCTTGTTTATATACGTGAAGTGACGGAGATTTTGTGTGTTGGGAGTAAAGTTAAAAGCCTGCTCACCATCTCACCTCTGCACAGCTGGCAAATCGCCATGTGAAGTGGGCGTGAATGTCAGATTCGGAGAGCTCCAGAGGTCATCGGCAGAAGAGCCCAAACCTGATGTGGGAAAGCTGTGGCCTTCCCTTTCCCTGTCTCCTTCTTTCTGCCATCTCTCCTCATGCCCATCTTCCTCTGACTCCCCTCATCTTCCTCGCTTTGTGTCTCCATGTCTTTCTCAGAACAGTCAAGCAGCTGTCAGACGTGATTTCTTTTCTTATCCTTCCATCTTGATCATGTGTTTTGTTGCACTGAGTTACATAGAGAGAAGCCGGGTGAACGGAGATTAATAAGTGGGTGAGGAGAAAAGACTGGCCTGTTACTTGTGTATTTATTCTGTCGGCTTACTATTTTCATCTCATCCTGTCTACTTCCATCTACAGATGCTGCAGTTACACAAAAATAATTTTGACTCCTTTTGGGAAGCAGAGAATTGAGAAACTGAATGTTGAATTTCATGAATAAGCTCAAATAAGAAATTCTGGTTCTTGTCTTAGGGCCAATTCACTTTCTACACATTGAGGGTGGTGCATATTTCCACATCACAGATCACAGGAGCAGCAATAACTACACGTCACTGCTGTAATACACAAACACATGCACTCAGACTTGTGCCTGTTCATTAAATGCTTAATGCAAACGGCACATTTCACTCCTTCATGCCCTCTTCACAGCCACATGTATGTGCATGCTGGCATGTGTGTGAGCATCCGAGTATAGGATGTAATGAAAACACCAGTGAAGGACAGACCGGAATTAAAACTGGAGCGAAACTTGGCGCTGAATGGAAATGTCCGGCACAATGTAGCAACCAGCATACTGAGGGTTTCTTTGCACAAGCGGCCTCTTTGTCTCCATGAACCTAATTCTTGACCAAATCTTTGAAGAGGATGAAAAACCCACAATTGAACATTTAGTTCTGGGTCCACATCAGAGACCTCGTAAAAAAAGCAACAGACCTGTTTGATTCACTCAGGATCTTTCCTGTTCGGGCTTCTTGTACATCGCACCATCAATCTGCTGCTGCTAATTGACAACACATTCAGAGCGCCTCACGCTCCTTCTGTCTCTCTCTGCCTCCGTCTCTGAGGATTTGTTTTGATTAGAGCCTATTCCAGTTGAATGAATGAGTGGTTGTGTGGGTTTACTGAATGGAGACAAGGCACTTTGTGTGTGAACTGAACGTGATGAGGAAACACTAAAATATGTTTCAACGCCTCATGCTGATGTTATTTTTGGTAATTTATATCACTCTGGCAGCTAATGGAGCCTTTAATCATATTTGATTGGCTGATCTGACAGAAAGAGCGATCACACCCCTCAGACATTTGGTCATTTCAACATACAAGAAACACACAAACACAAACACACACAGATCTCTGTGATTTATACTGAAGATGCAGACTAGAGGTTGTCATAGGTCTGCAATTCTGACCCCAAAGTGCTCAATGTCTGACTAAACCCAACACTGGAAGAATCTCTCTATTTGAAAACAATATAAATGTGAGAGCAATAACACCTGAGCTCAAACAGAAAATGTGAAAAAAAAGAAATGGAAGTGAAATGGATGCTAGTCCAGGTTTCTCTATTTGGCTCTAAACAAGCTGGAAAACCCTCAGATTAAAATTCCCACATTCTCTTATTCTCACACAAAAGAGTTTCTGCCTCAATCAAATTACAAACCTGGGAAATGATCTAGACTAAATAGAAACTGTCAATAAATCAAAATGAAAAAGGTGACAGTAAAACCCAAGATATACAAGTATTTGGACAGTTCTGCATCTCAGCAAACTGAAGCCATAACAATTTCACTTTCATTTGCAGCTGGAGGTGACTCTTGGAGTCGGTAGAAATGAAAACATGATTCACCGACAAAACAACTTCCACCATTTCACTGTGTCACCTGATCTGCATCAACACAATCTCCTTTGCGCCACATCAGTGTGAGTACAAGCACATTTATTTGGAGGCACAAAATAAAACGTGGCCCAAAAAAGAAACAAACTTTTTTACATGACATTAGAGGCCCAAGAGTTCACAAGTATTGTAGTTTTCCACTGAACTTCAGATTGTGTTTGTTTTAGTATTTTTCTATTTTTCTCTTTTGCTTCAGTAAAAACAGCAAGGTAACATAAACATACTGCCGCATGTTTACAACTGAAAGTTCTTCATTAGAAATGCCACTTAATTTAAAGTAAATGTTATCAGAAAAAATATACTTCAAGAATTAAAATAGCTGTTGTCGAACCTTGAAAGAGTTGTGTGGGAGTTAGATGTTATAAAGTGAATTATTATCACTGATGCATTATAGGATTTTACTGGTGCAGCTGTTCATGGAGGGGCTTTAGTTGTAGGATAGTTTATATATCTGAATTATATCTTATATTCCAAAGCAATGCTTCTCAAAATGTTTCACCATCTGATGAGCACTTTGCTTCAAGATGTTTTATTACAGAAAATGTGCAAAACTCCTGACAAAAAAACCCCAAAAACATAAGGATGACATTTTTGAGAAGATAATGCATTCCCTTTTTTTTCTGTGGACTCCCTCGAAGCTCCGTTAAGCCCACCATTGATCTAAAGCATAAAGGCCATGTATTGTTTAAAATATACCTGCAGAAAACACAGGCAGGCAGTTAAACAAAATGTTTTAAGCTGCACTGTCATCCACAATGTTTACATTTTACAGGAAGTTCAAGTTTATTTAAAGGCTCTATATGTGAGAATGTGGTGAAAACGGTTACTACACTAAAATTCCGGCTACCGGCTCAGACAGAGGAAGAGACCTGCGCCAGGGAGAGGGGGAGATAATGCAGGGAGGACAGCTGTTCCAGGTAGAGGACAGCGGGGAAGAGGAGGACATCGACTGGACAGCAGCTCGCTGGAGACCAGATGCCCGTACCAGGACCGTGCCAATGCTACTAGCGTCTCCTATATAGACCCTCGCTTTGCCTCAAATTTTATCTTTGGGTTTTTGTGATTCATAACGAGGTCTTTTAGATTTCGTTGCCTCCGCCATTGTAGCTCAGTCTGGCAACCTGTGGTTGCTCAGCAGCTGAGACTCTGCTGACTCCAATGATTTGTAGACGCCGGTAGGTGGCGCCACATGCCAAAACATGATTTCAAAACATCAACATGATTTGCGATCTGCAAAAGATTTTTTTTAATGCAAATATTTTGGCTGTACTGTTGTTGTTGGTGAGTTCAGTATGTTATATGAACATTATTACTGAGTCTCTGTGACATATTAGGATGATTTTACGGCCAGTTACTTTAGATTTCTTACATATTGTATCTTTAATGATTTATCATTATCCTAATCCTGAACCAAACACGAATCACAACCTTAAATCAAACTTGACCCAAACCCAGAGTGTCCTCACTTCTTCAAAACATTTTCAGTGTGACTGAGACTGTGTGTGAATGTGTGTTTATGTGTCAGAGGTGTTCTCACTTTGTTTCTAGTTTTCTGGTCATCTTGTCTTCCTCATCCTTTCAACTTCCTTCTAACCTTCAGCCTTCCCTCCCCCCTCAGCTCCTTCTTCTGTATATTACAGTACAATCATTGTTGCAGCCGTGACCTTCGGGTACTTTATCAACTATAAAAAAGAGAAGGACTAAAGCCACTTGGAGAAGAGTGAATGCAAACGTCTGATGGCAGCTATGTCACTGCTTAGTGAAATGTTTTTCATACTCAAAGAAATGCCGAAAGCAGATTGGGAAAAAAATTAATAAATCCTTGTAACAGTCTGATGGCAGCCTCTGAACTCTCTAACTTCTGATCCTCATACCAGTGACATCATCAAAACTGTAAGGCAGCAGTCTCTCAGTGTACCAAAGAGTATGACCTTCATCCACCAGCAAGAGAAGGATGAGTAAAGAGGGATGAAAGTGACTAACTGATTATGCCGATATCCTAAAAATCAAGCATGTGAAAACACAGAAACTTGTTTTTAAATCACAAGAAGCTTTGTGAACACTGTCAGATCATGCCGGGACAACATGAGTCATCAGATTTTGCACAAACTTGTGGAGAAGTGCTCTCATTAAAGATAACGGACGAACCACATGCTAATATATTCTGAACGTGTGTACAGATTTAACTTTTCAATCCAATCATTTAACTGATATTATCATAAGTAATAAAAAAGATAATATTACATTCAAAACAAATGCAAAATAGAGTATTTTGGCAAGTGGTCTGAGACTTTTGGACCCGACTGCACCTTTATACTGCCACCATCTCTGAGCACATCCAGAGATATCACTGTTAACTGCAAACCGAAGTTACAGGAAGTAAAGCTGAGACTAATAAAACATGGATGGTGGATTTTCCCGTTAACTTTCAACTAAAAAAAAACTCTCTGCACACTTGGCACATTGAATATTTCAAAACAGAGCTCTGAAACTTGTGAATGATGAATCACGACAGCGAGTCAATGGAGATGGAGAGAAGAATCCACACAGCACGTTCAAGAAGTCGACAAGCATTGAGTGTTTCCCTGAGCCTCCACTGACATCCGTCGACGTGAAGCAGAAAACTGCACGCTGGCTGCTACAATCCCACCACGTCTTCCACCGTTGTGTATCTGCTCCTGGGTGTGTCACTCGATCAGCTGGGGAAAGGAGGGTGGTGACATGGGCACAGAGAGACAACTTGGACAGGCCTGAAGCAGAAGGAAGAAGTGCTGACGTGGAGAAAAGAATTTGAAGTTATTTATCCAGCTGCGGGCCATAATTTCACCTCGCTGTGTGTGTGTGTGTGTGTGTGTGTGTGTGTGTGTGTGTGTGTGTGTGTCAGTATCAGTTATATCACATAACAAATGCATATAAATACTGAAATAAGTAAAAACACACCCCATTTACACTGTCCTTATCAGCTCTCTTGCTCCTCATGTTTCTACACGGGATCACTGTTCAGTTCGTGTATGACCTTTGACCCCCTTGCATGGGTCAGCCCTCAGAAGTACAGCCCTGTTTTGTCTGAACTCTTGACCTTTGACCTTCAGTCTGCGGTCATGGCCATCAGAAGCAGCAACAGAGGAACACCAGTGTGGTTACAAGCTGCTTCAATGAGCCATTTAAGGCTGTAGAGCTGCTTCTCTTTAATTCATTAGTCTTCCCCAGAGGGAGCTCTGGGAACCTAAAGGGCTCCTGGTGAGGTCAGAAAGGTCCCTATCAAAATAAAGAAAGGTATATTATCACTGTTAGTTTGTTAATGAGAAGGTAGCGGAACCACACACTCAATATCATGTCAAAGCTTCTTTTGGTTATTCTGCTGTCTCTGCTGCCCTCTGGTGGCCTTGACGTGGAAAAACTGTTCACAAATTAATGGTATCTTTTTTTTTTTTTTGGCAGACAGTGATTGCCTGTTTCCACCACCAGCACAGTCATATATTCAGGTTTCAGGTTTATTTGTCATTTCAGCTTTAAAAATACAACTATTTTTTTTGTGTGTAAAAAAAAAAACACATCAGACAAACCATGACAACATTTTAAGTGTGTGGGTGCTTCAAAACTTTACAGTGCAAGCAGAGATCTGACTTGTAATAAAGGTTTATTAAGAATTTCACAAAGGCAACAAATCAAGTGACCAACTTTTAAAATGTGATGCGACATTGAAGTAGAACCCACCCATCAGGTCGGTATATAAAGCAGTTAACTTGAGTCCAACCTCCACAAGCTACAGCATTGAAGTCTCGCTTAGGTTTTCATCCAGCTGTATTAATATGACATACATAATTATGTAGCTCTCTAACAGGGGCTTGACATGACTGATGCACAGTGTTATATAAAGTACCCAAAAGTCATAATTGAGTAAAAGTAAATATTTTGTGTTCAAATATTACTTTGCAAAAAGGGAAAGTCATCCCGACAAATAGTATATGAGTGAAAGTCTGATATCAGAGGTGTGCTGTGTAGTTTTAGGGAAGACATTTAAAGAAAATAGAGAGAGAAACGAAAAATCTTTTTCAATTTTACTTTCAATATAATTGTATCTTCTCCGTAGCCTCCTTTCTGACTCCAAACTGTGTTCTGGGGACCTTATTCACCTCAGAGGACAGCTTGATTATTCAGTCAGGGAAGTATATCAAATAACTATCTCTAAGTTTGTATTGTGTTAATATTGTCAATATGCACTTTCTCACTTTCAAAAGAAGAAGAAGATGATTTTTGGTCTGCATTTATCCATAATACAGCATGGTGCTTTTATTCTGAAATACTCCTACCGGACGTGCCTTTCTTCCTGTCCAGTGGACACACACAGCGCGGTGTCAGAGCAGCGGTGTCACTCGCGATTAGAGATGTAAGTACTAAACACCAGTTTGTCTTTGAGTGGCCCTGAAATGACAATAAGTACCTCTTAATAGATATTTTGCTGATGGAAGCTAGTGTTAGCCCTTTTCCGGTTTTGGGTTCGGACTCCGGACCGTGGTCGGGAAACAGTCCAGATGTTTTCCTTCCTTCCTTCCTTCACGTTACCTGCAGGGGTCAAACAGCACATGGGAGACTCCACCTCGGTCTTGTGAAGCTGCCTTAAGCCTTAATGAATGTGATTAGTAACACATGTGTTTATCCACTATTTCATGTCAAAATGGCTGCTGTGAAATGAAAAGGTGTATTAAGTGGATTTCTACCTGCCACAGGTAAAGTTTGTAACTGCCACATAGTGGTTGTGTGAGCCCAGATGCGGAACATCTGTCTTTGCATGTAATTAAATGATTGTGGTTGAAACGAATATAATGTTTGTAATGGTGATTTCTGGAGTTTCTTAGTTTTCCTTTTTTCCATTCATTTTTCAGTGGACAAAATAAAGGGAACGCCACATGAAGAGCAACTTCATCGACTGCCACCTGCTGAGGAGACTGTCAGCACATCCATCCAGCTCCGGGATGAGCGAGCTAACAGACTTTGTCAGAGGCCAGATAGTTGGTGCACAAATTGGAGGTCTGTCGGTCCGAAACACTGCCCAGTTATGTGGTGTATCTAGTCGGACTGTCGTCAAAGTCATGAGTGTGTATAACAGACAGGGATATACTGCATCAGCCAAGAAGAGCAGCAGGCAGGAGACACAGGCGAAAAGGATGAGACCGACAGAAGTTGGTGCTGATGGAGGAGCTGCCAGTGGGAAACCAGTATCTGACCCTGAGGTGGCCACAGATGAAGACGGCAAAAGACCAGAATCACAAAGGACCAGGAGTAATATGGTGTGATGAGCTGTGGTCCAGACCTTCTGTTACATTTAGTTTGCATGAAGCCACAGGATGCTTTCAGTTAAACCACGGTTCTGACCACTTTTGAATATTTTCATCGAAGCTTTTTCAGTTGATTGATTTATTTTGAAAATATGAGCCTATTCTGTAAACGCATGTACATTTCCAGAACTTTCTTGATCATGTTTAATCAGCTTCAGTCACTTTATCTAAACCTGTCTATGTTGGGGTGCAGCTCTCAAATGTTTTTGTCCAACGTATTGATCGGGGGGATGACATTTATGGAAAATAACACAGACATCCGCTAGATTTTTGTTCAGCTTTGTATAAAGCACCATAATTATCCGAGTGCAATGAAACCAACTTTTATTTAATGTTTTATGAAACGAACTATAGCACACTGAGAAAAATGTCCGTACTGCACATTCCTATGTTACACAAGCAGTCAGTTTTTAAGCCATCAGTTGCATGCTGACTGCAGTCCACTAAGGTCTACATACCAGAATGTGTTTATGGGTTTCTAAGTAATGAGACTTTGTTTGATTCTATATTAACAAAGGAATTAAAAAAAAAAAAACAATCTGAGTTGATAGAATGACTGTAGAGAAATTAATTCATATAAATATATGCTGTACGTTATTTTGTTGATTGATTCTTGTGATTCATAAACTGTTTCGATAAGAGATAATGCATTGATGTTTCAGCCTGCAGATGAAGCTGTTGCTCCGTCTGGTGGAGGAGGCATCGAGGCCTCGGGATCTTCTCCCAGAAGGCAGGAGACTGAAAAAGCTGTGTGAGGGGTCGGTGAAGTCACCCACAATGCTGACTGCTTTGCCGGCTAGGCGACTGTTGTCAATGGGTGGGATGCTTTCAACGGTGCCTCAGTAGAAGCACAGGAAGTAGAGGAGCTGCTGTGCCTTTCTCGGTCGTTGATGCAGTGTTGTTCGTCCAAGAGAGGTCTTCTCGCCCAGAAATTTGATGCTGCTCACCTTCTCCAGAGCAGAACCATTGATGGGCAGTGGGGCCTGTTGGGTGTGTGGTTTCCGTTAGTCAATGACCAACTCCTTTGTTTTCCCCACATTTTACAGGTAAAGACATCACATTGAAATATGACTGTTGTGAAAGTAAAGATCACCCATATGAATAGTACTTGAATAAATGTCATATAAAAAGTAGATGATAAAAATGTATTTAAGTGCAAATAGTTATCTTCTGGTGATAAATGTACTTAATCAAAAGTTAAATTATACATATATTTACATAAAATATTTATTTATTTTAAACTATGGGTCGACTGATTATTCACTTCAATATTCAGCATTTTTTTTTTACTGATTATTGAAATCTGTTTGTTTTTTTTATCCAGCTGTTGATGAAATTAATTGATTCAGTAATGCACCGTTTAGCTCAGATGCACAATATTTACAAAATGTAGTATATAAAGTAGCTGATAAAGGAAATACTCGACTCAAATTGTACTCAACAACAGTACTTGAGTTGAGGTACTTTTTTATTAGTTGCAGCCCTAATTCCTAAGAATAATTAATGTTTCATGTAAGAAACACACATAGAATTACCATAATTTTGCCTCCCATTTTCTTGTACCAGCAAAAGCATATTGAAGCGTTATTAAATCTGTCGCTAGTTCCACACCACATTGCTCAGTTATATTATTTTTATGCAAAATGCAAATCAGTGACGTGAAGCAGTGGTGATGAGGCTTTTATTTTGAAAAGCTCCAACCAGAAGTAGCATTCCTCTGTCGGAGAGACACAAACAGCTCGGTGACCAGGTGCCGCTGCACAGCCTCACTGCGTGCAACAATTGTGGCAGTAAGTACGACGCACTGCAGTAAATACACACGCTCATGTTTTTCATTTGTCTGTGAATGGTGTTTAAATGGTAACCTTACATTCTGAATACGTATCAAATTGATGGAAGCTAAACTAGTAGCTTGCTACCTGGCTAGCTTAAATTAAACGTGGGTAAATACCATCCAGCGGGCTGAACGTCTCTGACAGTCAACAGTGAGTAAAGCTAGTGACGTGTGTTAGCTGGCGTTTAGCTCTGAACTGTTAGTGTCTCGTTTACTTTGTCCAGCCCCTGTACTTGTGTTTACCTGCTGCCTCAGGTAACGTTAGCTCCCTGGTGCTTGTGTGAGTCCATATTACATAAAGTTAAATACAGAGCATGTGTTTTTGCATGCAAGTGAGTTATGTTGCTAAGCTGTAAAATTTCTAGTATTACTTATAATCCCCTTATCATCCATTTATAGGCAGAGTGCACCTGGACATCTTCCCAGCAGTGGATCCGTCCCTGCCCCACCCCCCTGGACCTCCCTGCTTCAGTGTACAGAATAATGCAAACACCATGTGACCGAGGACCTTGGAGCAGCTAGTTACAGAGCCTGCCTGCCTGTCAGCTGGGATTTGCTGTCGCCTTGAAAAGGGCCAAGATGAGCGACCTGACAGAGTTCGAAAGATGCCAAATAGTCGCTGCGCGTCTATCAGGTGCATCCGTCACAAAAACTGCCCAGCTGTTTAATGTTGCCAGGGGTACAGTCTCCAGAGTCATGACTGTGTACGTCAAACACGGACGAACGGCATCAGCCAAGAAGAACAGCGGGCGCAAGTCAAAGCTCACCGAAAAGGATAGACAGACACTTCTCAGGATAGTGGATGAACACCCTGAGTACACAGCCTCGAAAATAACCACAGAGCTGAACAGAAACCTCTCTCACACAGTCTCAGTAAAGACGATACGGCGTGAGCTTCACAAAGCTGGTATTTTCAGAGGAGCGGCCACTAGGAAACCAGAGGCAGACACTGATACAGATGCAACGAATGCTAGACCTGAACCTGATACACAGAAATCTGGTGAAGAGAGCGCAAGAGCTAAAATGCAGATAAATGACACACAAAAGCCCACGGAAGACAAATCAATATGTGAACCTTGGGCTGGTGTCGAAAATAATATCACAGTAACATCTGAAGAGCGAATACAACCTGAAGTCCAAGTCAGTGGAGAAGAGGACTGCACACAAAAGCCTGGTGGAGAGAGCACAGGAGCAAGACAAGTGAAAATGAACGAAATTAACGTGGTCTGATTGGGTTGTATTTCAGCTTTGCAAAGTCCAGATGGGTCGTGTTGAGGGAAACCACAGAATGCCTTCATCCCTCAAAGGCGCCTACTGCCCAAGTATTTGTAATAACATGTCGGTTTTTAGATTTGATTATTTATTCTGCGTGACGGCATCATGGTGCAATATTCAGGCTTTTCCCAAGCCTTTTCATTTTTCTGGGTTTACAAGCAAACGTAGCTTAAATTTACTGTCAATAATCAGCTTTAATAGTTGAAAGTATCCATATTGTGGATATTTAACAACATATTGTATTAATCGATGCAAAAAGCCCAATTCAGTACAGTTAAAGCAGCAATATGGAGCTCATGTTCTGTTGATTCTGGTGACCCCTGTAGGAAAAAAAGCATTATCAGCACCACCGCCTCCTGTGGAAAATCTCTTGTTCTGGTTAGTGTGTCCATTTAATTTGGAAGTAAGTGGAAAAAAGAACCAACATACTTGAAATATTACCTTTAATTATAATTTCATTAACATTGTGGCTATGGACGATTAATAACTGTAAAATGACAATAGTGAAACAAAGTAAACTTTGTTTAAATGTTGATCACACACCTAGGTTACATGTAAGCCCACAGCTAACAGATTTGGTTGCTCAGTGAGAGTGATTTGGTTGAGAAAGCTACATTTATCAACAGTTCCCTGAAATTCGATGCATTCATGGGAAGTCGGACCTGATGACAGGCATTTGAAACAGCCAGTCTCCTCACTGATGCGTCTTGTTTGCTGATGTAGATCATACAGAGGCATCACTCCCAATGTTTGTAATGTAATGTTTGCACCACACATTAAAACAGTTGACAGAAAAATACAAAAGTTGTCAGTCATTTCTGTTGTTAAAGTAGAAATACACTCTGCTCTGGCAGTGCTCTGATGATGGTTAATTTGTTTTATGGCTGTGCATAATTCATGCAACCACGAGCGAGGACACAACACTACATCAGCAAACAAATGATACAAGAATGATCATTGCTGCTGAACATACCATGCTGCAAAGTTCCATGCACACAATCTGTTTGCAGTCCAAATGTGACGTGTGTCTGGCCACATTAGAAACATTTCTCACGATAACAAATTTAAATTTGGTAGTAAAAACTAACTTCGGGACTGTCAAGGCCCTTCATACTTATCAAACAGCTGCTTCACATTTATAAAGAAATTGTTATTGTTTTGTGTAAACTCGAGTATCTACAGAGAACAATGGGCTTCCAGGGCTCACAGCAGCCTGCTTTGCTTAGCTGGCATTTGGCAAAACATCATGACTATAAAGTGATCACAGTCACTGACCTCAGAAGTTAGTTCGTTAGTTAGTTGGTTGGTCACTTTTGGACAGACTGTTGAGGAGCATTGCAACAGCATTACTGCACTTTTCTTATGATGATCGTCCGGTGACTTTACACAATTAACATTCAATGCTTGTAGTTAGAATGAATTTTAACATCAATTTGATATGTCTTGATGTTTTCATCATCATGCTGCTATATTGTATGCATAACATACCTGGCCTGTTAGCCAATTGTGCGCTTGAGAGATTGATGATCACTGTGATGGATTAAAAAACTGTTGCTTCTGATTTGAGAGGGGACCACAGAAACAACCGCTTTTGTATCGGGTTTCTTCCACAGTGCAG